>JAJIYU010012720.1:0-14375 GCA_030144865.1 Tinospora cordifolia
AGAGTGAACATTGTAGACCCAGATATGATAAGGGATGTTCTGTCTAACAAGTTTGGGCATTTCTGCAAGATTAAAGGAAACCCACTTACCCGATTATTAGTACAGGGATTGCTGACCTATGAAGGCGAAAAATGGGTTAAACAAAGACGAATCATCAACCCTGCATTTCATATACAGAAATTAGAGGTTCATCCCCATTTATGTTCCTTCCATTAAATTTCCGAACTGATCAATACATGTCTCTAGATTGTTTGATATTGAGGATCCTAAAATTTTTCATGTCCTAGTTGTTTTCAAGTCCTTGACTGTTGTCCTTTTTGTTTGTTGTAGCTGATGATACCAGCCTTTAATGATAGTTGTATAGAGCTAATAAGTAAATGGGAGAAATTGGTTTCTGATGGGTCTTGTGAAATAGATGTGTGGCCTGGCCTGCAAAATTTAACAGCAGATGCCATCTCTAGGACAGCATTTGGCAGTAGCTTTGAGAAAGGTCGACGAATATTCCAACTTCAAACCGAACAGGCTGAGCTCGTAATGCAAGCCTCTCTATCAATATATTTCCCAGGTTTTAGGTATATATATATTAAAGTTTGCTTTCTTGCTAGTTCATTTTGTGTTCTTAATACATAAAACTCTATTAGTACATCTCTTACGTTTTATCGCTAACATCCCAACGTCAACAGATTTTTTCCGACAAAAAGAAACAAGAGAATGAAGGAAATTGATAGGGAAGTGAGAACTATATTGGGGGATATGATAAAGAAAAGGGAGAAAGCTGTAAAATCTGGAGAATCCCACAATAATGATTTGTTAGGCTTGTTGCTGGATTCGAATGCCAAAGAAATTCAAGAGCATGAGGATTCCAATAATGTTGGCATGACTATGGATGAGGTTATAGAAGAATGCAAACTATTCTATTTGGCGGGTCAAGAAACAACTTCTACTTTGTTGGTATGGACAATGCTCTTG
Organism: Tinospora cordifolia; assembly: GCA_030144865.1. Taxonomy (NCBI): domain Eukaryota; kingdom Viridiplantae; phylum Streptophyta; class Magnoliopsida; order Ranunculales; family Menispermaceae; genus Tinospora; species Tinospora cordifolia. Next base: position 970 of record JAJIYU010012720.1, read on the forward strand.
TTATGTATGTATCCAGAATGGCAACAGCGTGCAAGGGATGAAGTTCTTCAAGTCTTTGGAAGAAATAAACCAGATTTTGATGGACTGAATCTCCTCAAAATTGTCAGTTTTTGCTGTTTGATCTTTCCCCCTTTTTTTTTTTCTTTTTCTTTTTGGCTTGGGCATGAAGATACAATATATATCCTTAATATCTTACAAATCTATATATTTTACAGGTAACTATGATTTTAAACGAGGTTCTTAGATTATACCCACCAGCTTCTCTCCTTATGAGGTATAACTACAAGGAGATGAAACTAGGAAAAATTACTCTACCAGCAGGAGTGCAATTAGCACTTCCAATACTTCTAGTTCACCATGACCGTGAAATATGGGGCAAAGATGCTGAAGAGTTCAAGCCAGAGAGATTTGCAAAAGGGATTTCAAAGGCTACAAAAAACCAACTGTGCTTCTTACCATTCGGTTGGGGTCCAAGAATATGCATTGGACAAAACTTCGCCATGACAGAAGCAAAGATGGCTCTAGTCATGATTTTACAGTGCTTCTCCTTCAAGCTTTCGCCATCATATGCTCATGCACCTCATACAATTATAACTCTTCGACCTCAACACGGTGTTCAAATCATCTTTGAAAAGTTTTAATCCCATTACATCCCTTACTACTCTCTTTAACTACTATTAAGTTCTTGAGAAACCTAAGACCATGCACAGGTAGGAGTTTTGTGCATGGGGTTGACACTTTTAATTGTTGTGGCTTGTACACATCGACCATTGAGTTCTTGGCTCAGCCCTGCAGTTGTAGTGATAAAGCTATTAGAGATTTAACCTATATTTATAGTAAACATGATTCATTGAGAGTAATTATGATGAATACATCTATTTAATGTGTTCATGTTTTAATAGGTTCATGAATGTATTAGGAATAAATAGTATACATGGATGTATCTAGTGGTGTGTGATCTTTGAACTTACAAGTTTATGTATGTTTAGATTCAAGTACCTATTTAATAGGTGGACTCCTATAAATACCTCTTGTATGTTTCATCCATCATCAAACAAATTGCACAACTTCTAGTACAAGATTCAAGTTCTTCATCTCCTTCTTGAATATTTTTCTTGTTTAGTGTTTCTATGGTCACTATATTTCCATCAAAGTGGTATCAGAGCGAGGTTGATTTTCAAGGCTTCCAATAATAACATGTTGCAGTCCCAACTTCCCAAGTTCAATGGAAAGAACTATACTCAATGGAGTATACAGATAAAAGTATTGTATAAGTCACAAGACTTATGAGACATAGTCGAGAATGGCTACGATGAACCAAAAACTCAAACCGGACTTACTCAACAACAAGGCAATGAGTTGAAAGATAATCGAAAGAAAGACAACAAAACACTTTATTTCATCTTTCAAGCGGTAGATGAAGCAGTGTTCGAGAAGATCTCAACAACCACTTCTGCAAAGTGAGCATGGGATATTCTATATAATACTTACAAGGGAGAAGATAAAGTTAAAATGGTGAGATTGCAATCTTTGCATGGTGAGTTTGATACCATACGCATCAAGGACTCAGAAACTGTTAAAGATTATTTTAACCAAATCATTGCCATAGTGAATCAAATGTAGTAAAATGGAGAAAATATAGCTGATCAAAGAGTTGTTGAAAATATTCTTTGTAGTATGTCCCAAAAGTTCGAGTATGTTGTTGTTGTCATTGAAGAGTCCAAAGATCTTTCTACAATGTCTTTGGAAAGCTTGATAGGATCATTACAATCCCATGAACTTCGGATCCAACAGTTTGACTCCACTCCTTTAGAGCAAACATTTCAAACACAAGTTTCTTTTCGAGAACGTTCTAGAGAAAAAAAAGGAAGTTAAACCGACAGTGGATGTGGAAGGAGTCAAGGAAGCCAACAAAGACAACAAGAGCATCAAAAGGATGATAATTCATGTATGTAATCTAGAAGAGGAAGAGGACGTAGATGCGAAAGCAATCACGAAAGACGTCAAAATTAAAAACAGGTTCAATGTTACAATTGTAACAAGTTTGGACATTATCAATCCAACTGTTGGTCAAAAAAGAATGATGATCAAACCTCTTTCGTGCATGAGAATATCCAAGATCTTAACGAAGGAGCGATATTTCTTACTTGCCCTAGCCAAGAGAACGCTCAAGATCAATATGGTATCTTGATAGTGGTTGTAGTAACCACATGATTGGCAATCGAAATGCATTCACAACTTTGGATGAATCAGTCCAAAGTGAAGTCCGAACGGGAGATAACAAAAAGCTTCAAGTCAAAGGTAGCGGCGACATTTTGGTGCACACCAAACAAGGTACCAAACGCATTTGTAATGTTTTCTTTGTCCCTGGCCTTAAACACAATCTTCTTAGTATTGGACAATTGCTTCTAAAACAATATCATATCAAGTTTGACAATGATACATGTGAGATCAAAATTAGGAGCCATAATCTTGTTGCTCAAGTGAAGATGACCACTAACAAGATGTTTCTGTTGAAGATCAAAACTAAGGCATTTTCTTCCTTTAATACCATTGTGAAAGAACCATCATAGCTATGGCATTTACGATTTGGCCATTTGAGTTTCAACACATTGGATCATATGTCCAAGCATGACATGGTGAGTGGCCTGTCAAATATTCATCATCCAAATCAAGTATGTGAAGGGTGTGCACTTGGAAAACAACATCGACAGTCATTTCCCAACAAAAGTACATGGAGAGCATCTAAATGTCTTGAGTTAGTTCACTCTGATATATGCTGACCAATGCAAACACCATCTCTTGGAGGTAATTGGTACTTTCTTACCTTTATTGATGATTATAGTAGAAAAACATGGATTTATTTTTTGAAAGACAAATTAGAAGTTCTCAAGTATTTCAAACTCTTTAAATCCATGGCCGAGAATGATTGTGGTTACTCCATCAAGACCTTACGTTCTGATCGTGGTGGAGAGTATGTTGGTCTCTCGAGTTTTTTAAATGAGCATGGCATTCATCATCAACTCACTGTTCGATACACTCCCCAGCAAAATGTTGTTGCTGGAAGGAAAAATAGAGTCATCATGGAGCTAGCCAGAAGCATGTTAAAAGCTCGAGGAATTCCAAACTCTTTTTGGGTTGAAGCAGTTGCATGCACCATATATCTGTTAAATCGTGCTTCCACTAAAAGTGTTCGTGACATGAAACCATATGAAGCTTGGAGCAGTACGAAGCCTTACGTTGGCCATCTTCGAGTATTTGGGAACATTGCTTACTCCCATGTGCTCAACGCTCAGAGACAAAAGCTTGATGACAAATCTGAAAAATGTATACTTGTGGGTTATAGTGAAAATTTCAAAGCTTACAAGTTATACAATCCTCTCACTAAGAAGACCATCATAAGTCGAGACGTCTTGTTCAATGAAGAAAAATCTTGGAATTGGGATATCTATGTCAAACAAAAATCTATTGTCATCTATGAAGAACCTGAACATCCGAATAACTATCGTGATGGTGTGAATGATCCATCTTCATCTTTATCATCCTCTTCTTCAAGTAATAATGATTTCCTCCAAGCAAATTTCAAAGCATTTTTGACATCTATGCCTCCACGACACCAATGTCGGATGTTGATTTTACCAATTTTGTGTTTTTTGCTAATGTTGATCCTATAACTTTTGAAGGTGCTTCACAAGATGCAAAATGGAGACAAGCAATGGATCAAGAAATTGATTCCATTAAAAGAAATGACACTTGGGAGCTAGTTGAGCTTTCACAGGAAAAGATCCCCATTGGATTCAAGTGGGCTTACAAGACCAGGTTAAATTCACAAGGAGAAGTTGGAAAGTATAAAAGACAACTTGTTGCTAAAGGCTACAAGCAACAATATGGGGTCGATTATGAAGAAGGTTTTGCTCCTATTGCACGTCTTGAAACCTTTCGATTAGACCTTGTGTTGGCAGCACAACATCATTGGAACATTTATCAAATGGACTTCAAATCAGCATTCTTGAATGGAGTTCTTGAAGAGGAGGTTTATATCGATCAACCTCTGGGGTATGTGACGAAAGGGGAAGAAAATAAAGTTTGCAAACTCAAGAAAGCACTCTATGGGTTGAAACAAGCTCCTCGAGCATGGTATAACCGAATTGACCATTACTTGCAAATGACTTTAAAAGATGCCCATATAAACATACTCTCTATATCAAAGAAGGTAATGATGGTGATATTCTTATCGTTTGCTTATATGTTGATGATTTACTCTTTATGGGCACAAGTGATCAAATGTGTGATGATTTTAAAAAATCCTTGATGAATGAGTTTGAGATAACAGATATGGGTCTCTTACATTTTTTTTTTCTTGGCATGGAAGTGAAGCAAAGTCATGTAGGCATCTTTATACCTCAAGAAAAGTATGCAAATAACCTATTGAAGCGATTTACGATGAACAGTGCAAAACCCCTATGCACTCCCATGGAGTTCAACCTGAAGTTAATGAAGAATAGTGAAGATGATTATTTTGTTAATCCAATTCTCTATCGCAGCTTCGTTGGAAGTTTCATGTATCTCACTGCAACTAGACTGGATCTCACTTTTGTAGTAAGCCTGATTAGCAGATGTAACATCCCAATTTTTCAATCGAACCTCCGTTCAAGTGTGGATCGTCACCCGTTGAAAAATCAAGATGCTACTAAACTTTTTCTTCTGTCAAAAATCTTTTTCTTCAAAATTTAGTTCATAACCATTAGTTCTTCAGTCAATGTCTGGATAAATCTCTTATATAAAACAAAAAAATCAAAATAATTTCTCAAAACATTTACCGGGTTTCTCAATGTAAAACATAAACAATGCAGCGGAATCATTTAAAAAAAAACTACTATTAAACCAAAATGGTTAAACAAGAAACGACATTTAAAGATAAAATAAGCTAGAGTTAAAACTACAGTAAATACATTAAAACAATCCAGTAAAAATAAATAACACATGACCTTTAAGTCTCCTATCCCAGATGACCTCCCCAACGAGGCATCCAAGGTAAACTGTGAGTCATTTGACGTAGGTTACGATACTCTAAGTCCATGTGTACCTAAAAAATAAAGTGGGAGTAAGCTCGAAAGCCCAGTGGATCGTTCCTACACATCATAGGCATTATACAGACTCAATCCAAAACATTGCAAACAATTTTAATCTTTAGGCGTTTCAAACATTCATTTGTTTTAGTCGAAGTCTAAAACCGGAAGAGGGTTGAGATGCCTCTCGGTATTCCCTATGATCAATCTAATCGTAATCATAGAGGCGTCAGGTACTGGTACCATCTAAAATAAGTCATATATCAGTATCATAGTCCAAGAGAGAGTACTTATCATAACATCGTACCATCTCCCAAAGACTTCGAGCTGTCACAGGTAGCTCCGGGTGGAAATACCTACGATCCGCCTTATGGCTCAACAATCGCACCGGTACGTGGATTCTTAATAAACCATCGTCTTATTTTTGTTTTACAACAATCTCAAACACATCAAACATCATACAATACACTAGAACATATAATCCAAACTATGCTTGCAAGTTAACATGATAAAGTGCATGAATAAACAATAGGATCTAGATGCATATTTTCCTAGTCATGCATGCCATATTTGTGTAAATCCAAATGTAAGATTATGTCATGAACTAATTGCGCATGAATTAAATAATTCATCATACATCACACATCATTTACATAAGCGAAACAATTCCAATCAATTTCTTAATAAAATTCTAATAACTTAGAACTATTCAATCAAATGCTTTGAATTTTAAATCTATATAATACGTATGAGCAAGGAAGTCACGCCCACCTCGTTCTGCAAATCTTCAGGGCTACGTTGCTGTCATTTGAGCTACTTGATAGTCTATAATGTAAAAATCTAAAATTTGACACTTAATAAAATCATTCTTAAGCTTAAATTATTTTCTAATTAATTATGAAGTCTAAATATTAACTTCGACTATTTTTGAGTTAATTCCAAATTCTAGAATTCCATATAGTTAAGTTAAAACAATTTTTAAGTTCTTAAAATTTTTATTTTTATCCATTAACTCTTCACAGACTTAAATAATCTATTCATATCATAAATAAATTTGTTACGAACAAAATAAGACTTCTGAATATTATAAGTTTAGTTTTAGGGCTTAAGGTTTCATTTTTGTTCTCATGAAATATTTAAATTTTTAAAGGTTCATTTTTTATGTTCTCAGCTAAATTGAATTATTAAATTTTAAACTTCTTTTATTAAATAAAACTATTAATGCATTGAAAAACTATATATATATATATATATATATGTTCAATCCTTATTGAAAAGATTAATTAATTTAATTTTATTAAATCCCTTAATCTAGTCCTCATGTTAAATATTTAATAAATAATCTAAAATTATTTATTTTTCTCTCTGTAATATTCAATAAAATTTTAATAGCAAATATATATATATATATATTCTTTTCCATCTAGGATCATAAAAATAACTTTCCATCTAGGATCTTCGTGCGAAACGCAATAGCTCGTTCGTCTCTCACTCTGCAGATGCTATCTTCATGCCCAATCACGACCACTCACCTGTTGCCACGCACATTCATTACATTTTCATGCTCAAACACAAATTTTATCATAAATTCAATGGCCAATGCATATATGATCCCCGTAGTCAAACCAGTTACAAATCTGGATGCAGTGTAATCCACTCTTACCATATTTAGGAAGATGACCGAGGATATCAATTTCAATCTTCGCAGCATCACGATACTTGTGAATGCTTCTTACTACTTTTGACAGCCACCAACTCACGGGAGTGACGGTCCCAACATTCCAAAATTCTGTCAATTGTGCCTTCACCCATTTTGCTGAGTATTTTATATCTAGGAGTGAAATTCTCCCCCAGATTAAACGCATAATGTCCTTCACGATCATCATCTCTCCGTGATGGTGAAACAGGGAGAGCCAAATCTTCATTCGTGTGATCCAAACACCTAGTAGCCTACAAACATCTAGCGAGCCACACTCAAATTCAATCGGCAGAACGTCCCACCCCAAACGAGACCATTTTCTGGTTCTTGGTTTTTTTCCATGTCTCCAGCTTCGAAAATCACCATTCACAAACTCAACTTCTCGAAATGTCTTATCTTTTTTTCTTCTCTGTTTTCTCCTTCCCCTCAAATCGCAAGATGCCGCAGTTCTTCTTGCACACGATTTGATTTCGTTCTTCACGGTTTTGGTGCTCTTCATTTCATTCCGTTCTCTGCCTCTGTTTCAGTCTTCTTCTTCTCATGTTCGTTCGGCGGTAATAGCAGCAGCAACTGCAATGGCAACAGCAGCTGCAACGGCCCCTATTCTACCTTCCTCTGCTCGTGCAACGACCATCAACCCATCATGCAGCCCCTGTTTTCCAGTTCCTCTTCCCTGCATGATTCCTTCTTCGTTCAGCAGCAGGAACAGCAACCGTAGCTTGAGCAATCTCCCTTCTACCCGTGGTTCACAGCAACTCGGTTTCTTCATCTTCAAAACAGGGTATGATCAGTGGCCGTCGTCCGTTCGACCAGTAACTCCTCACCAGCTTCACCACTTCGTTGCCCTCTCTGCTTGTGACTCCCGGCCCATAGCACGACAACTAGAGAATTCTGGTTTCTGTGCATGACTTTGCAGCAACAACCCAGAGCAGCTTCTGTTCTTCCTTCTTGGTTCTTCTTCTTTAACGGAGCAACAGCTGCAAAACCAGCAAGGCTGGTTTTCTTCCTTCCTCTATTTTTATTCGCCCATCACAGCAACAACACGCGACCCACACGACAGCTGTTAGTTCTCCCTTTCCTTCACGGATTGCCAACTACAAAGATCAACAACCAGTTTTCACCACTTCTTCTTTCCATCCGGTAATAGCGGTAACAGCCAACAGCAGTAGCAATAACAGCAATAGCAACAGTAAACGGCAAAATGGTCTTCTTCCTCAATACATGGCATATGAACTGATGGATCTTCTACAGTTTCCAGAGCTAGAGTCTGGAATGTACCGTCTCCTGTCTCACCGTTTGCAGACACACTATCATCAGATGCTTTAATCTCTGCTGAAGTATCTTCTTCCTCACCTGATTTCTTCATGCCATCGTGTCCTTTCATCCACGTGACACCGAACATCCAGTAGCTTATTCACGAATCAACCCGAGAGTCTACTTCCCTCACTGCCAAACCAGAGTTTTCTGGTTTGGCCGAGAGCTCCCTCCCAATTTCTTCCTTTTTTTCATGCATATATATATAAACCGTATTATAGTTTTACAAGTATAAATATATGTATATACCTATCTATTTTAATCTTTATTAATATGTACTTTTTTTTACCTATTTGATATATATATATATATACTAATCATATTAATGTATATATATACACCTTATTATAAGTGTATATATTAATAATGTCATTCCTTATTCATTTAATTTTTTCCTGTTATGTGTATAAATATTTTTCGATCATCATTTTATTCTCACTTTCGAATCACTACTTCCACCAATCAATAATATGTTCCAATGCTACACTTCATCACATATTTTAATTAATTAATTAATTTTATTTTATATTATGACTACTCGCGAAATGATATGATTACAAAGTTTCGGGGTGTTACAATCTACCCCCTCAAATAAAATTTTGTCCTCGAAATTTGAGTCAGGTTAATTAGTGTTGTCAATCGATTTACATTTCCACAATTTGCCATGAGTTCATTCGCTTCCACTGCACGACTCTGATCCTACTTATAGGGCACTTCCATCTTTATCCATATCCCATTCATTAGATTCATGAATATAGCCAGGATATTTATACACCCCACATTAAATTCATACTCTTGCTATGATAAAGGATGTTAGCTTGTCGCTCCTTTAAAAGTATTCCCTAAAAATCAATTTTAAATTTCTTCAAGTCATTCACGTAACTAAGTAATTCCATAGTGGTTGCCACCTTTTGGCTTGAGACATCACGTCTTCAATTGTCCTTGATGATTTTAGAATAATGTACGCCATATTTTTAATGGGAAGATTATAAACGTAGCCTTCTTTCTGAATTAATCCCGAGAAGAACTACGAATTCACAACCTCTAGCGTAGTTTACTACAAAACTATGATATTCTAATCCGGGTATCTCACGTGACATCCATGACATATCCATAAAAGAATTTGTGGAAGCTTACCCATAATCTAATGTATGCTCTCACCTGGGACAAACTTGAACTATTCCAACATTTTTGTTTCCATTCCTCATGTAGTGTGGCAATTTTCGTGGTGAACCACTATAGCTTTTTTTTTTTTTTTGAAATAAGGTTCTAGCACAAATGGCTTAAATAGATACTTATCTAATTATCTTATTCTATCATTTCAGCCATTGGCAATTAGGTTCTTACAGATGCCCTATACAGAAAGATCAATGGTCAGTATCTAGAATTTCTACTGTAGTCATAGAGGGTAGATCATATTGAATAGAAATACCATGTGAAACATCTATTCCCAGAGTGGTAGTTGGAACCTTGGAGATCTGGGGATTAGAAGGAGATTATTCGATGGACAACAAAGAATTTTTTTTTAAGCCATCAAGTTCGGCATAAATCTTCAGGAGAACATTTGTTAGGTATTGATCATTGACCCTTGGTGGAACAATGCATTGGGTTACAATACCAAAATCAGCTAGACCTTTCTTTCACCCCCAGATCGTATATAGTAGATGTTCTCCTCTCTAGCATAAGACAAAGGATGAACTGGGATGTTCCAGAAAGTTTGGCTTGTATTTGTTCAAACATCCACTCAACTCGTATAGAAGGAAAAGTTCTAGCCTGAGGGTTCTCTTCGAATATATCAAGTGGTTGCCTAATGACAACTCCTTTGGCTCTTTACATTTCTTAAGATCTCGATCGACATTAATCAAATTCTAAGTTGATTTACTTTAACCTTCCAATGGGGACATAAAAGTCCAGCCACTACATTTATTGTCCAATAATCTAACATATTCAATTTAAAATTCCTACAAGCTTAAATCATTTCCATTGTTCACAAATTTGTAAGCTCACAATCATTCTTCAATTACTTCTTTTCCACCTCTACCCTTTCGCCTTTCTCGTGCTAGGGTGACTCTAGGTGCATAGTTTCTAAGTTCGCGATTTGTATCAGATAACCATATCCAAATCCCTTTAATGATATTACATATACCGTGATAATTATAATTATACAAAAGTACAAACCACACAAAATACTTAAACCTACGCACCCAGCAATAACTGAACAGTCAATTATCCTTCTTGTGCGGGTTTTTTCCCTTTCTTATCTGTTCATGAAATGTTAAAAATAATAAGTGAGCTACAACATACCCAGTGAGTAATCTTTATCCATGACATTTGTATGCATTTAAATAATTATGCAGAAAATCAAATTAAATAAAATATTTAAATTCATCATGCACATTTAAACCATATATACATGCATTCAACATAGTGATCATGCTGGTTTCAATGCATCATTTAACAAAACATATGCACATCCACATCTTTCAGAAGTAGAGTCAGTCTCACTTCTTGTCTGGCCTGGACAATAGTAGATTGTACCTCTAATTATCACCTACTCCACAACCATTTCGAGGATTATCACATAGAGAAAGGCTGATATTTCTCATGGCTTAGTCCCACATGGATTATCACATAAGAAGTATTATTCTCCAGGGCTCAGTCCATCGAAATGATATCGCATTTTAGATATGCTCTTGCAAATCCAAAACACGCTGCCGTGTAAATACAGTTTATGAATTTCAAATCAAATGCAAAAAATATTAATACAAGTAGCATGCTTACATTCAGATGATTTTCATATCTACAATGCCATATAAATAACCCAGATAAAGAAATACTCACAGATTATTAACAGCATAACCCGCTGGACACGTATTTCATTTTCTGTTATAATACCCAGTCTCTCCCAAATTTACTGTAAATTCAAGTAATATATAATCTATCATTTCATACATAATATATATTTTCATTTGCATTAATTCTAATTTTATAGAAATCTTGGTTTTGATATACTATCACCATTCATATAATGCCAAAAATAATCACCACTTACCAAAATTGCTGTCCAACCAAGTTCTGATATTCACTTCCAAAATTTAGGTTCCAATGCACCAAAATCAACCTATCACAAAAACAATTTATATCTACAAATCACAATTAATTTATTTTTATAAAACTTCCTAACTATATTTAATCTCATACGTGCATTAGACAACACGTATGAGTGTGCTTAGCTCAAATATTCTCAATAACCTTTATAATTAATTTCTTGCTCAAATACCATATTTTACAACAGAAAATAAAATAAATAGGCTTTCAAATCATATTTTTCAGTAATTTTCCTAAATTTTCATAAATAACCTCATTGATCAATTATTCACCAAAAATTCATTTGATATCCAAAATTCATAAATTTAGTGTCGATGGGTTCGTATTTTCATTATCTACATTCCTATAGGTTTCAATTAGAGTTTTATTTGGGTTTGACATACCCAAAAGCCTATCCAAAGGTTAAAAAATTTGGATATTTATTTTAAAATCTACATGATAAATTCACACAATCTAATTACATATCTGAGATCTACTTATCGCCAGACGTGTTTTGGTATAATTTTTGTTGAGTTTTACTTACTGAAGAAAAATACTCAATTTTTGGGTACAGCTATAAAATACCGTCTACATTAAAAATTACACCCCTAGGATTGTAATACAAAGCTTAATTAACATTTTTGTAATTAGAATTTAGAAAACTAACTTACTTGCGCGTCAAATTTGAAAAAGAAACGAACGTTTTTTTTAGTATTCATACACAATTAACCAATTGTTTCATTTGTACCCCCTTATTTATAACTATACCTTAATTGTATTATTATTAGTATTTATACACAATTATTTCTTTTCACAAATAATTTAATTTAATTTAATTAATCCCTACATATTTATTTAATTACTTAATTTATATACATAATGTATATTTTTAATATATGTATGTAATGCACACGTATTCCATACCAATACATATATTTACACACATTTATTTCTATTTAAATTAATTTACATGTCTAATTAAAATACGGAGTATTACAATAGATATATTATAAATATATTAATTTAAAACTAATGTTTATATTACTTTATTGATGACATAATTTTTTATTATTTTTAATTTTTTAAATTTAATTAATTTTTAATAAATTATATTTGTTTTATATTTTTGTAAATAATTTTTTAAAATAATTTTAAAAATAAGTTATAATAATGTAAATAGGTTATATATAATATGACATAATTAATGAATAAGTCAGATTTAAGTTTATATAACTAACACGATTAATAAATGAGTTAGGTTTGATTTTACAATATATAGATAATATTCATTTACAATACGACTCATATATAACACGCTGACACAAATTACTACTCGTATGTGTGTGTGTGTATGTGTGTTTGTGTTTGTATGTAAGTTTGCACAATCATTTTTTAGTTTTCTTTTCTGTTTATTTTGTTTACACTGTGGTGTGTGCATCACATTAGAGAGAGAGAGTGGAGGAATATGTTTTGTGTTAGATATATATAATTTTTTAAGTTTATTTTTGTTATCATTTTAATTAAGTTTCAAAATTTCTAATTACATTATTTTAAAACTTTTTTGGTGATGCCCAAAATTAGCTACAAAGGGGTCTAGATAAATCATATATTTTGGCTATTAAATTTAACAAAAAATTATCTTCATTGGTAACATTGGAACTATAGGTGACAATTGGTGTCAATGAGTTATGTCGGGACCCCTTCCCAAAGCCAAGGGTGGCTCGACCGGCACAGAAGGCTGACGAACCCTCTCACCAAGACGAGTTCGCCCAACCGCTGTTAAGCCCTTTTTTTGCAAATCTCATGCGATGGGACGATATCAGAATAATTGGAATCATTAAAACCAAAGTAAGCAATAATTCAAACGAAAGCATTTTATTTACATAAGTTTGTCCAAAACACATGCTTAATCGTTTAGAATTGTACAACAATGACCAACCTCAAGGAAAAGGAGAAAACCAAAAAGAAACTAAGACAAGAATCGTCAGGGAATCAGGCAATCACTACGCCTTTTCCCTTGTCCGCCACTGAAGAACCTGAGATGGTAATAGAGTAGTGAGCCTAAAATCCACGTGGCTCAGTGAGTAGAAAGATCAGCATGTCAACCACAACCAATATTCCAAAATAATGCATGTATGCATGAGCAATAAAATGATATGACATTCGAAAGCATGACATAGTATAAAAACAGTTACAAGTAGTGCAAGGGTTCCAAAAATCATCTTAAAATCATGCTA
>JAJIYU010012721.1:0-14383 GCA_030144865.1 Tinospora cordifolia
ATCAAATCACAAAATGAGCATACTAGTGTTCTAAACAAGAAAAGGAGTTTAAGGGGCAACTTCCACCTCAAGGTGCTTTCTCCGAAAATTTCAGCAGAGGTTTCCTTAGGCCTTGGCACTTAAAACTCCAGCAAGAACACTCCAAGTAACTCAGAAAAACTAGAACTAACACTCTCCTCAAGCACACACAAAGAAATCGGCAAGAAGAAGAAGGAAGAAAAGAAGGGAGAGCACTAGGGTGTTTTCTCTTATTCTTTGGAATGAATGATTTTTGAGCAATGCAAAGGGGTATTTATAGGCTTCAAATACACTAAGGGGACGTCTAGAGCAGATTAGGGCAGCTTGGGCAGCTCTCCATCTTTGAGACAAAATATTAGAAGAAAACTAGGAACACAAGTTGGATATACATTGGAAGTTTACACAGAAAGATGAATAGTGTTGAGGTCAATTCTAATCCCCAAAATTTTATTTAAAATTTTGATTAAACAAAATATAAATTAAATTAAACTTTAAGAAGACCATGGAAATCATGATGTGGAAGATGTACAATTTAATGTGTGAAGAGGTAGGTAAACTAAAACAAAACACAAAGGTCTCTACATAACCATCTCATTGGTTATTGCGGTCACAAAATACACTACTGCGTTAATGCGTGATTTGCTAAAAAAAACAACAAACAAACTATGTTCCGGTTACCATGGTATATTCTACTATACGTAAAACCTACACAAAAAATGATTACTTAAAGTTTTCAAACAATTATGTAAAAGTTTTCAAGCACGTTAGCTATTGTTAAAACTATCACTTACTAATACCTTGCACACAACAAACAAATAAAATAGAAGGAAAAGAGTTTAGAGGAGATTTCTACCAAGGAAACAACACCAAACATCCTAAACTCATCGAACTTGAACTCTATATAAACATAGCATGAACATCCCATTCTCATAACTCAAACAAGTGCGAATCTCTTTTCTTCTTTCTTTCCCAACTGTCCTTTTGACACCTTTTTGCTCCCTAGCCATCCCGCACAACAACCATAGTAGCAGGAAGAAGGAAAACCCATAAAACTATATAATAGTAGCAAGTTCTAGGCATAACACCAACTTCTAGACGTTCTTTAGGAGCAACTAGAGGATTCAATGGATCAAAGAAGGTATGATGACCTTATATAATCTCAATGCAGGGTTCATGATCTAGAGTTTAAGATACTAAGATGCTAAGGACTTAGGAGAACAAGGGATGGGAGAAACATGCACAAAATTTTACTTTTCGTGTTGATTATCACGATACTAATCAGTGTTACCGTGGTACTGTGCTTGTCTTCTTCACTATTTCTAGGAATTCACTCTGGTTACTGCGGTAGCCTATCATGGTAATGTGTCCATTTTCTATAATTTCCTCTTGTTATTATGTTAGTCTACTAGAGTAATGTAACTTTTTTTAGTGATTCCCTCTAGTTACCGCGGTAGTACTTCTACACTTCCCGTTTCTCACTTGTATGTTCTGAATACTGCAATACTCCTTTCTTCTTCTACAATACAGAGAAGCAGGAACACACTTAGACTTATCTAATACAACATCCTTGCATATTATATGCCATATAGGATAAGAAATCATTAGAGTATGGATTATAAGTGTTAGAAACATAAGAATCACAAAGAATAACGTATTGAATCCTAATCTTGAAGGTTTAAGGTTCAAAGAAGCTTGGAATAACACTACAAGGACTAGGAGAAACTGTGCATAAGGTGGATATGATTTTCAAATTTTGAATTATTATCTTGATTCAAATAATGTATGGATGTATACTTGTAGTTTATGAGTATGTTTTGAATTGAATATACATGTTATACCTTGAATATGCATACCTAAAGTTGTATGATGAATGTATGCTAACGCATGACTCAATGATGTGTATGAATCCATGATCTATGCTATATGAATAATCAAAGAACTTGTCTATGATAAAAAAAATAGAATGATGTTTACTATGCTCACATACTATTTCCTATTTTATATTTGATTCAATATGTTATCATATGTTTTGCAATTAAAAAAAGATTAATAAAGATGATAACCATGTACCAATGCAGTGATGGATTTCATTGTGACTACTCCAACCTGGACTCAACTTGCTGGTTATTTGATTTCTTGAATTAGAAGTGGGAGTTTGAATTGGCCTTACTTCCTTGATTGATGAACTGGGCGTTTGGATTGACCCCATTTCACGAAGAAGGGTTTGAGCTCTTGGATTGACCTTACTCCCTAGACTTAAAACACCAAGGTGGATTCCTTTTGGTTATAATGTCAACTAATAAACAAGTTATTGTTTGAATCACCTAATTTGTCAAAGTGTTTGAAATGTATTTTTTATTTGATTGAAATATTGATTTAAATATTTGGTATGATCCAATGGGCTCTTTGAGCTCACCCCTCCTTTTCTAACATTTTAGGAGACTAATAATTAGAGGTTGCATGGATAGTAAGGATTATTTTCAAGAAGTTACTTTTTGAGTTTCATAGTTTTGTCTTAGTCGGGCATGTAAGCCCTAGTTTTCTTTTCAATTTAAAGTTTGTTTATTAAATAAACTCAAAGGTCCTTGTATCAATTGAATATTGAAATTGATTTTCAAATAATGATATCGATTTATTTTATCAAAAGGTTTCAAGGTACTTCTATGAAATCTATATGAGTATTGTGATCAGGATGTCTCATAGAGTTGGGACAAAAATAAAGGAAAGAGATATAGAAGAAAAAGAGATAAAAGTGATGTCCCATCTCCCAAGTGACCATGTTGATGTATTTGATTTGCACGTGACGTTTGCTTGTTATTATATTAGTTTGAGGGCATTACAATAATTCCATCCTCTAGAACCAAAACCATGGGCCAAGGGTTAGGTAGGGTTTTACATCAATTCCATAAGGTGAGAGTAGCAATTTAAAAGGAGACAAACCATTTGTGAAAAGGCACATCAACTTCCATAAAGAAAGGTGAAGAAAGATGGATCTAATCAAATACGAAAGGTAAGAAGATTATTGTTACAAATGTAGGAAGATTGATCACACAAAATGAAAGTGTCTGGAGGTGTAGAACATGCAAAACAATAATGGTAAGAATACAATTTGTTGTGCCAGAGATTTGTAGTGGGATGCGTTGGGAATCCTCGAAAAGGAAATTACCAATATCAAAGACATATTCAAGATAACATCATAAAAACTAATGATATGCCCTAAAATAAAAACAATGTAAGGAGTAGAAGATAGGAAAAAAAAATAGAGATGATAGATGTTGGATTGATTCATTATTGCACTAAAATAGAAAATATTTTAGATCATATGAATTTGAGATCTTCAATTGAAAAGGTTACAAGGATGACAGAGCCACATGATTCCCAAGACAATTAAAAGGAGGGGGGCCCTAATGGCGTCAACGATTAATAATAAAGAATGCTAAGAAGTCATGATAAAAGAACACATGGAAATGACTAGCTAGGACTGGTTTAATTGATGGCATACAAGAAGAAGAAGCTCTCAACATGGCATAAACATCTAGCAATGTGAATCTTAAATATAACTTTGTACTGATGAGGAAAACTCCTTAATTGTTCAAATGAACTATGTCAAAGCTTCACAAGAATCATGATTATAATCACTTGGAATGTTCAAGGAGTTGGGAATCCTCAAACGTCATGAGCATTTACACATTAGTATAGTGGGAGAGTTAGTGGCATAGCATATTAACAATATCCCATGCATTTTGCATGTGTTTTGCATGGCTTGAGTAGGAATTAAGACACATTTGCATTCATATTTACATTTAAGCACTAATAAACTCATTTTCATATCATCTACATAATTAGGAGAATTTCAATATGATTTTGCGTGTTTATATTTTTGAATTAATATCGAAGAAAGGTTCTTAAATGTTTATGTAGGTCTAGGGCCAATAATTATAGGTACAAACTGAGGATTGATGATGAGAAATGACCTAAAATTGTGCAATTCAAATTATTATTGTGGTAGGGAAACTTAGTACCATGGTAACCAATGCAGAAAATGAAGAATGAGCCCAGAAAAAAAAACATTACTATAGTACATTACCGCAGTAATGGATTGAGGTAATGTGAAGTAGGAATTCATTACCGAGGTAACCAGAGGATCAAATTCTAAGCAAATGCATTATCAAGGTAGCTTAGCGAGGTAACTAGAAGACCAAATTCTAGGTACATGCATTACTTCAATAACCTACCACTATAATTATTGAAGAAGAGTAACACTACTGTGGTAACTTGCCTTGGTAGTGCAGAATATGATAGGATTTGACATGTCCCCTAATTTGTGGATCTGTGTCTCACCCAAATTACCATGAACAGTTACCACAATATTTTGACTGAAAAAGACATCTTACAAGCTATTGAGCAGTTGGGAACCTCAGTTATAAATAGAGAAGTGTTCTAAGGGTTTGAGCGTTCATTCTTTTGATCACTTAGTATCCATTATACATAGTTCCATCATTATTCTCTAAAGTTCTTGAGATCAAGGAGGTTTAGCTAAAGGGTTGGAGCAAGGAGCAAAGGAAGAGATCTAAGTCCCTTGCTAGTATGATTTTCATTGTTTATAATCATTATTTCTGTATTGTTTACATTATGCCAAGCTAAATTCTCTATTCTTGGATGTAATTTCAAGTATGTGAACTCTTGATTTTGAACTTAAATTCCTAAGTGACAAACATAAGCATTCCATTCAAGTTCTTAATTAATCTATGTTGATGTTCTATTTTATTTCTTTTGATCTTAATGCTTTCTATTTACTGGCCATAGATAGGAAGTATTTAGAATGTTTTACTAACTCAGGAGAGAGTACAGTTGGATAATCAAGTTATAATCCAGGATGGACCAAAGGACTGAGAGGTAGAAAATTTTGATAGGAGGTTGCACGTGAAAAATAGAACGTTATTACATTAGTTATTTTTCAATGTGCCTCGGGATAGGGTATTTACAACTTGACTAATAGGTTTCAGAATAACTTAGAAGGGAGTTTTAATGGCAAGTGTTATAACCTACAGAACACAAGATAGATAGTTAATACTGGATGTAACACCCCGACCCCCTGTCCCTCAGGTCCCCTTGGGCCACAGCGGAGAAGACGTGCCCCATCGACTAGGGAAGTCGCTGTCGTATCATCCGTCGAGAGCCAGAGTACAACTAGATTCCTTCTACACTCTGTCTCTTTCTTTCTATCTCTTTCTATCTTTAATAAAATCAATTTAAAATTGACGTGAATTTTTTTTGAAATAAATTTCTAAGTAAATAAAATGGATCAGTAAGATTTCAACTGAAATGAGAAGCATCAAATTCAAATTTAAATAATTTAAAAATCTCTAAAATAAATCCAAAACATTTAATCACATATAAAAGATCAATCTAAAAAGAAAGGGGCACAGGTCCTGTTCAATTATGTACAAAAATAAAATGCACAAAAAAACAATGACAACCTCCCTAGTGAGCTTTCACCAAAAAGTCGGAGTCGTTTATGGATTGTCAACTCGCGCCATGTCAACTGTCACTTGAAATAAAAAAATGGGATGAGCTCGAGAGCCTAGTGGATCATACCGCACATCACTAGCACTATTCAAACTAAAATACAAAACATGCAAACACTTTCATTATATTAGGGCGTTTCAACACTTCATTATTTTTCCTCGTAATTAAGACTGAAAGGTTTGTGGCCTCGATGCCCCCTTCATGGTCCGGAAGCGAATCTAGAGGTAACGCCTGAAGGCCAGTTAACTTTTGGGACCTTGGTGGGGGCGTAAGGTCCGAAGTGACACCCAACCCCACAACTAGTCTAGTTGAGAACACCCACGATGATACCCTAAGGCTAGTCACTGTGTCGGTACGTGGTTTTCGTCTTAATTTAATCTACTTTAGTTTCACAATTACATTGCAAATTACACATCATAAGTAATACACAATCATTTGTGCTAACATTTAAAAGATTCAATCATAGCATGAACTACATCATTTTATCTAAGCATGCGAGCGTGAAAATTTTCAAACAATCATCATGTTATTTCAACATCCAATCAAACATTCCAATCTATAGTCACTCAAGAATAAATACTAGCATGCTCTTAAATGCGTAATTAAATTAAGCAATCATCATTTTAGGATTTAAAATTCAAATAATAATAGGGAGTGTAGTAATCACACCCACATTTTTTCATGTCCCTTGCCTCTGCGCAGCCTTTCACAGACCTTAGATATTTAATCTAAAAATATAAATAAAAATACAAATCATCAAATTTTTTTCAGCGCACCTGCTACTCATTTTAATTTTTAAATCGAAAATTAGGACTTCTCTAAAACCCCCCTTTTTTCCATCAAGCTGTAAAATAAAATCGAACTCTAATAATATTTCATTTCCTATCAAAATCACCCATCGATATCAAAATAAATTTATTATGAACAAAATAAGACTTCCAAATCTAAAATCTAAGCTAAACTCTAGAAACATTATTTATTGCATAAAAATATTTCTAAGCTTCCAAATCTCATCCATGGCACTCATTTCCAAGAAATACTTTATTTTAACTATTATCAACTCGAGGATTTAAGATTGAAAGGATTATATTTCTCTAATAAAATATCAGATTTCCATAAATTCTTAAAATAATTAAATCTCCTATCTCGAGCCTCCATAACTCCAAAATTTATCATTTATTGTCCACATCAAATTAATATCATCACATAACAGTATAGAACGCAGACGTAAATAGAATAGGATTATCACTATGAAAATCCTTTGATAAAAAGGTTACAAAATTTCCATTTTCACATATGAATGGTCTCTAACTCACAAAATTCATTTTTCGCATCCATGCAACTCTATTAAATTAATTTAAACTAACCACAACATAAGATTCAAGAATCCAAAGCTTCAATACTTCTTTGCTATCACGCTCCCCTTTTGTTCACCTTCGCAGCAAGATTTGATGCCCTTATCTGTTGCAAATCCAAATACACCCATTCAATCCATACTGCTAAACTATGAACATCAAAATGTAAGAATATTGAAATCAAAAGCTATACCACTGTCAGGCTTTTTCTTGCACGCGAACCACACCAGTAGCTGAGCTTCGTTGCACAGGAAATGCACCAACAACAAGGTGATGGCTCATTCTTCTTCTTCGCACAGAACACGCACAACTTTCAAATTTGAAATTTCTTTGTTTCGATCCAAATGCTGCAACAATAATCTTGACACAGCAACAACAAAAATGGAGGACAACAAGCAGTAAAAATGGTGGATAACAAGCAGGAAAAATGGCAAACAGCAGTGAGGATGATAAGTAGCATATGCAGTGACAATGGTGGACTAAAGACAACACCAGCAACGTATACTACACACAACTAGCTGGAATTTTCTTCTTGTTCTTTTCTTCTTCTTCTTCTTCTTCTTCTTCTTTTCACGGCGCACGGACAAGCACGAGGTTCTTCTTCTCTTCGCGAATCACACACAACAGATGCTCAACAGCGACGTGGCTACAAATCCGACGAGATTGAAGGGATTTTGACGGTGTTGGTTGCAGATCCAGCGAGATTAGAATGAGATGGCGGCTGGTTGTTGCAGATCTGGCAAGATACGAACCAAATTTGAGTTGTGTCTCCTTCTTCGTGGATCAAACAGACAATTGCTCTTCGTTCCATTCGTGCATGGGTGTAGTAGCCAAAAACCAGAAATTTCTTGTTTTTCCTCTTTGATTCACACAGAAAATGCTCCAAAAATCCACAGATATGCCCAGATCTTCTTCTTTGTTTCGATCCAAATCTGAAATTTTTGGATTTTGTTCTTGTTCCCTTGTTCTTCTTCTTCCTTTTTTTTTGGTTTTTGGTTCTTACAAGCTTTCATTTTAACTTTTCTTTCAATCATACAATACTTCATTTATTGCTCAAATCACTCTTTGATTTTAATTCCACCAACATTATCAACTAATATTTTATTTATTTTTCTAAACTATAGTTTATGCATACATTCAAATAAAACATGGTTTTTATCATTTTATTTTTCTTGATTAATTTATTTCATAATTACATTATCGACGTGTTTGCATTGCAAAATTACGAGTTATTGCACAAGAATTAAAGGGTGAACACATGAGCCTTTACTATCCTAGAATCTTGATCAATATAGACTTCAAACTAGCTTTCTTTTGATTTAAATTTCATTTATGTTTCATTACCACCTTTAAAATATGTAGCCTTAATAAAATTGATACCATTAGTAAATTGGGCTTTGAGACTGTTACTCCTAATCTATTCCTAGAGGATGACATCCAGTTCTCAACCGATTTTACTACTTGTGACACTGTACACTTGCAACGATCACCAATAGGGAGCACCTAATATCTTGTTTTTAAAAAAGCCATGTCCAAGTAGACTGATGATTTCCAATGAAAACCTCTACATGAGTTTTGCTTATCAACAAGATGGTTTCAAAGGTGGGCCAACGTTATTTTCGAAAGGATGTTGTGAATATGAAAATTGTAATACCTTGACAAATTTTCAATTTTTTAAAAAATTTAATATATAAAGTTATAAATAGGTTCATCAAATTATAAAACATATGAAATGATAAGTAAAATAATCAAAAATAGAAATTTTAAGCTTTCAGGGCACAAAAAACTTAAGGAAAGACACAATGAAGTTTTCTAGGAAGTTTCACAAACTTTAGTGAAAAATCAACTCCAAAGGTAAAATGCTAATTTTGCCACCCAATGATAGATTAGTCAATTTACATGCAAAGTGAAATATAGAGCCTCATTGTGATAAATAGTGAATGATCTTATGTATAGAAGATCATTTTGACCAACTGTGAGTAAAACAATAATTTTGTCACTTGAGGGCAAAATGATCATTTTATTTGAAACTAGACACCTATACACTAACAAAAGTTATATGTAAATAATTTTATAAAATAGAAAAAATAAAATAAAATAAAATCATAGAAAATGACATGAATTACTCTAATAAAATGTATGTAAACTAAGGTGTTTGCCCATGTAGACATGCAAAGCATAGTGTAAAATTCACTAATAAAATTTTAGAAAATAAATAGATAAAATCACTGAAATATTTCTTAATACATTGCAAGCTAAATAAGCGCATCAAATGTTAAGAAAAATTATTGAAATAAAATAATTTAAACCAAGGGCTGAGATGAGACATTAAGGTATAAGTCGTGGGCCCAATAGCTGAATTGATTGGAATTTGACATGTGTATGATGCGTGGGTCCAAGAGAAAGTTAAGAAACAACATGGGTGCATGAGATATACTCATAAAGCTAGAAATTTGACTAAGTGTGGGAAATTAGGGATTTTGACCAAATTAACTCAATTTTGATCTTTTTTGACCCAATTTGACCCACATTAACCCATTTTGACTGAATTTGACCAAAATTGATCATGTTGATCAATTTTAACTAAATTTGACCAGTTGACTGAGTTTGACTGATTGACCAAATTTGACTGAGTCAAATTTGGGTTGACCGAGACTGGTTAAGGATAATGGAACTAGTGTTGAGCCACATTTCTCAAAGAAATTGAAATTGAGTTTAAATAATACGGATCCGAGTGTATATTGTGGGACTAGGCCAAGTGTCAATGGAACATTGGTACAGGACCCGAGATAAGTAGTTTAATTCAAATGTTTACTTTAACTTGTATTCCTTACATAAAATATGAGAAAATGACATGGGTTTAATAGTTTCATGTGATTTGAGTTACATCAATTGATTTAAAATATATATAGATGTACACCGATAATGAGACCATAGGCTCGAGGTCCGAACATGGGGTCATGGCACATGATGTGATTGAGATTAGACTCGAGGTTCGAGCATAAGGTTAAGGCATATGATAACTGTGCTTAGCTTCTGACCTGCTCGAGTGACGACACTTGAAGACTAAGCCCAGAGTTAGAGTATTTGAGGAATATGCTTAGCTCATGAGCCGCTTGAGTGGCCGATACGCCTAACTTATGACCCACTCGAGCGATAACCATATGGTTGGATTTGATGATTTGAAACCCTAGCCCAAATGCAATTTTTAACCAGCATGTATTTAAAATATTATTCGTTAAGTTGTTGCATTGTTTATAGCTGTTTTTACTCTATGTCATGTTTTCAAGCACTACTTCATCACTATTGTTCATGCATACATGTACTATTTTTGGAATTGCTGGTTATATGTAACATGTTTGTTTTATTACTCACAGAGCCTTGTTGAAATATAGGCTTACTACTCTACTAACATTTTAGGTTCCTCATTGACTGACAAAGGGAAAGGCGTGGTGATAGCCTAGTCCCTTGATGGTTCCTTCCCTTTTCTTTTCTTTTCTTTTTTTTTTTTGCTAGAAGTTAGTCATTTCTGTATATATAAATAATGGTCAACTATGTATTTTTGAAACAAGACAATATGTAATGTATAAATGACAACTCTCTGTCATGTTTGAAAAGGGTAGTACTTACTCTTGGTTTTAACTATAATGTTTGTTTACTTTCGCACCTCATATGATGAATCCCAAAATTATTTAGATATCACTTATTGTTGCAATTGGAAAGGCTTAGCAATGATCGAACGAACTTGACTCGCTGAGTGGGTTCCTTGGGTCACTATGTCAGTCGGGCCGCCCTTCGGCCTACGGAAGGGGCCATGACAATCATAAACTTAAAATCTCAATATTTAATCTAGCAATAGAATGGTCAAATAAAAGAAAAATATGATAAGGTTCATAAATGTAAATAAAAGAAAAATATTTTGGCTAGGTCCACAAATAAATTAGGGAAATAGTGCACATATAGTACTCTAAAAATAAAAATAGTGAATGCACTAAAAATATCAAAGTGTATTATGAAAAAAAAAAGTAAAAAGGAATAATAAACATGAAAAAATATATTTTATCTGGACATTATCAAGAATAGTGCCAATCTCGATGCAATTGAACGTCTAGACAGATGGAGATGACTTTAGGCTTTTAAACTATGATTTTATTTTAATTGAATCACACATGTTTGTTTGAAGGTTTAGGATAATAATTGATTGAATGATTTTGAGTGAATCAAATGTTACGATTGATTGATTGACTTAAATGAGAGCATGCTGAATGTTATGATTTATAATGCATGATGATACTGATCATATGAAAATAAATGATTGAACTTTATTTTTTCTATATTCATGAATTAGTGTATATTGATCATGTTGTGTTATGAAATTCACTAAGAAAAGATTAATAAAGATCATTACTACATACTAGGGCAATGACTGGGCATTAGGTGTAGGTGGCCCTAAAGCAAACTCGGCTTCGACTATTTATTTGATTCTTGAGATTGATATTATTATCATGATATTGATATTGATGGGATGGGAGTAAAAATCACAAATGATCTCATTCCACAGATAGGGTCCTAAATAGGTAACCGGCTTTAGGGTATTACTTCTAGATGATATTTCATACCAAAGGGGGACATCGAGGAGGAATCCTTTTGGTCTTAACGACAACGTAAAACAAGCTACTATTTGGAGCACCTAACGTTTGGCAGTGTTTGACATCCATGTTTATTTGGTTGAAATAATAGTTTGAATATTTAGATCGATCCATTGGGCTCTTTGAGCTTACCCCACTTCTAACATTTCAAGTTAGTAGTGACATGGAGTGGCTGGGGATATCATTACAGTTAGAGTTTAGTTTAGTAGTTGTATCAGTTATGTTGGGCATGGTCCTACAGACTTTTAACTACTTTAGTTTCGTATAATGAATAGGTCCCAAATAGTAGGTTGTTTCAAGGAAATATTAGAGAATTATTTTAATGTTGGTTTAAATTGGTACTTTAACATTATGTGATATCATATTTGGTTGTTATATGTTTACTTCTGTCTATTAATATCTTATTTGTATGAGATTGTGACGTAGATACTAGAAAGAGAATTAGTAATTTCCTGTCTTGTTAGTTGCATTGCATGTTAATTATATTATATGTATTTTGCATATATTTTCTAGCAGTTTAGTAGAAAATAAGACACATTTATTGATAATTAGGTGCATAATCATTTATATAAGCGTTGCATGTATTTACACATTTAAAGAATTTCAATATAGTTTTTATATGCTTATATTTGTTATTTAATGCTCGAGGAAGGTTTTTAGTTGTCTATGCAGGTCTAGATTAAGTGGAGATGGACACACAAAGGAAGAAGGATGGCCAAAGACCCAAAAAAAATGGAGAAATTCAGTCACTACCGCAGTAACATGATGCCAAGAAAAGGCGAACAAGAGGAGTGCAGCACTACCACAATAGTGTATTATGCTAATGTGGTAGTGTGGCAAAGATCAACAAGCAAAGTGGATGATTCACAATTTTGTGGGTTGAGCAACACTACCTTGGTCAGTGACTGTGGTGGTGCGACTAGGGTCAAATTTTGAGGCTCTTTTAAGTGGGTCTGACAAGAGTTTAAGGCATGTATATAAATAGATAATTGTACTAGGGTTGAGAATAATTCATTTTACTATTTTGATGGCACAAAGTTAAGAGAGAGTGAAAGATGGAGAACAAGGCTAAGAACAAGATCAAAACATATTATGATCTTCTATTTGTTTAATTCTTTGATTTGTAATCTCTATAACATGTCTGGCTAAGTATTTTCTTTTCTAAGATGTGATTTCAATTGTAGGAACCTGGTTGAAAATAATTTATTTATAACTAAATTTAAATGACTTGAATTTAATTTGATGCATATAAAATGATTTTAGGTGATAGGATTATATTGGTTGTCGAGACCCCTTCCCTAGGGAGAAGGATGAGCTGACCAACAGAGTGCCCTGATAAACTCGCTCGCAAGCCAAACTCACCAGAACACTATTAAGCTTCTTCCACAACACCATACATAACACCATAAGAGTAATCTTAAGAGAATGCGGAAGTAACAAGCACAAATAATTACAGTAGAAATTTATTTCACCAAAAAGTTGGTTATATACAGTCTCTTAAATGTAGCCATAGCGAAATTGTTTAGTCAAAATATTTACAATAGTTTTCTTACCCCTATATATCATACTAACTCGCAATAATAATGAACTGCATAGAGAACCTACCAAAATAAACCAAAAACGTCGCACTACACTATGACCACCTTTTTTCCTTTGTTCGCAATAAAAAAACTTGAAATGTTAGAGTAGTGAGTCAATTTGTTCATAGCAGCTCAAGGAGTAATGTAGTCTAATCTATAACTTAAAACATGAATTCCATAAAACAATGTTATGTATTCATGGGCAAATAATATTATACAAGTGAATGCAACAGTTAATGAATTTTAAATCGACAATGCAGTCGTACACCTTCCATTTTGAAAATGATTTCAATGATGAAAAGACATGCCAAGGCTCTCATTTACCTCTAAGACACTAATAAATCTACTCAAGCGGGCTTACCAGACAATTAGGCATATTTTCATATAACATCATAAGGATCCGCATGAACATACCTCATATATGGCGGCCTCAGATCCTTAGTAAGTAAGCCAATTGAGAACCCACACAGAATGTACGCTAGGTACAGCGGCATCCAGTCCTCAAAGCTCAACCACATTTAATACCCTTACTTGTATCATCAAACCTCGAGATTCGATACATATTTTCATTTAAAATCCCATTTAAAAATTGTAAATGCATTGCAATATGTAATAAAATTTCATTTATGAACAGAATAACAAGTTTAAGCGATAAAATAGAAAACACTACTCACTAAGATGTTAATTTCCCAGTGTTCCTCTCGTGACTAGTCGCGTCCCGCTAACATTTGATCTTGCATAATCAAATTGGTTTTTAATGTATATATGAAATTTGACTCAAATCTAACTTTATAGTCCTTAGTTTATCAAAGGATTGACTCAATCAATTGTGGTCCATTTATGGATTTGGTCAATATAATCAATTGGTGTCATTAAGCCCCTAATATCAACCCAAATACCAAAAATCTACACCGTTAACATGTGTCCCACTTTTGGCATACAATAACTAACATTTTCATAATTTTGCAGTTCAATACACTAAATAGGAAAAATTAATCATTTTCCATTTTATGCATTTTTTCATGTGAAGTAATTCATAATGTTATACAACATTATACAAATAATGTTATATTTATAACACTATATAATTAATCATGACCTTATAAATAATTCAATTAACACTTTATTAACATTAATTATACATATATAACCTCTCTCTCTCTCTCTCTCTCTCTCTCTCTCTCTCTCTATATATATATAATTAATGTTAATAAAGTGTTAATTGAATTATTTATAAGGTCATGATTAATTA
>JAJIYU010012722.1:0-14358 GCA_030144865.1 Tinospora cordifolia
TATGGAATGCATGGAAAGATGAATCTTTTGAGTTGACTGTTTCATATACTGTTTGACACAAATATGAGACAATTGAGTGCAAAAACGACAAGATAAATCTCGAAAGTGTTAAGCTATGACATCTAATATGTTAAAATCACATAACTTATAAAAATAAGAAGGTTATTTAAAATTTAAAGTCTTGCCAAAATGATATACATGATATTTTTCAAAAAATGCACAAATAATATTTAAGAAAAATGATTTCAAGAATTTTTTTCCTTTTAATATATTTTTAGAGATAGTGAGAATCACGTGTTAATATGATAAACATGATTCTTTTAGAAAAAAATATATATATATTTTGAAAAACTTCCTTTAATCAGTTTTGTCAAAAAGAAACATTCTAAAAGAATAACTACACATAAAGTTTTCTTAAAATAAGATTCTCTGTTGCCTTATGAACCATGGACCTATTCCAATGAAAGACTTAATAAGCAGCATTCCAGTGAAAGACTTAATTAATATGTTACGTATGCACCAAAAATGTCAAACATGGCAATTCCAAGAGTCTGTTTGCATACAGATAATTAAAAAAATACAGAATAAATATGTTTATTTTGTTTACAGAGCGCTTTGCATAGCAATGTCCAAAAAAGATAAGATTTCATATGAAATCACCAACTAAAGAAGAAATGCAACATTGTCTTTCACTGCTCTTCCACAACATTTCTTTACTAAGAAATGAAATGAATGAAGATGTATAGAAAAGAACCAACTTCTTTTTTTCTTTTTTTTCTTGGTTAGTTCCTAACTTGTATTCGCTACATTTACATAGCTATTTCTGCCTTTGTTCCTCCTCTCATTACAAGCTTTTAAAGCTTGAACTTCTGTTTCAAAAAAACAATGACAAAAATAACTAAAGGTTATCAACAAAGAACTAAGCAGAGAAAACTTTGGAAGAAAAAAAAAAAAAAAACACTTGGAATAGAAGTTGGAGAAAGAAGGTACCCGGCTGGCAGGATCTCCAATTTCTGTTTTTCTCAATGAGACAATTCTTCAAACATGTCATGCACATTAGAGAAATTCACATAAGAATAGCCAAATTGATCTGGGCTTCTGGGTTAAGAGAAACTGATACATACTAAGTCCCAAAAAGAAAATCTTTCCCCATTTTTTTTTCTTTCTTTTTCTTTTACCTGTAATGATAAGTAAAGAGCCGAGCACTGTTGGAGCTGTTTCACGCTCTCATCTTCTTCATCAGCGTCGTCTTCATGAAGGGCAGCCTTTGGAGCATTTGTTAATGGAGGCTGAGCGGTTTCATTTGATTTCGAAGGCTCCATTCTTTGAATTTCTGAAGAAGTGGCGTTTTTGCTCACAGCTTCCTCGTTTTGCTGTTCGAATCCACTGGGCCTTTCTCCCATCGGTGTTACCGTGGGACTGATGCGTTTTCTTTTTTCGATACTGAGTGTTTTTAGTTGCACGTGATTTTAACTAAAAATAATTAAATAAAACATTTTTATTAAAATAAAACTATATATCATGTTTCTTAATATAATTAAATTACTAAATTCATTTAAAAGCATTTTTAAGTGCGTACAATGTGAAAAAAATAAAAATAAAAATTAGTTATTTGGAAAATTATTATTTAAACTCTATTAATAATAAAAATATTTTTTATAAAAAATGCCAGACTTTCTATAAAATAAATAATTTAAACCTTTTTTAAAAACAAATAATAATACAAGCTATTTAAATAAAACAAAGAAATTGATAAGAGAGATAAAAACAAATAGAGAAAAAAATTTAAAATGTAGAAATTTAAAATGTAAAACCAATAGATTAAGAATTCTTTGTGAATTGTGATTGTGTACATCTAGATTTTTTTTAGTTATTATCTTTATATGACCTCATCCTAACTCGTAAATCTTATCCCTATATTCAATATGGACATGAAAAAGCCATCCAAGATGAGTCTGATCGAATCACATACATTAAAAGAGAAAACCGAATTTTTACTTAGGCTACATATTACTGTGGTGGTGAATCCATTACCAACATAATGAATTTTCTTTTTTTCAGGCTGTTACATAAAAAAGATATGTCATTTTTAAACTGAAATCCAATCAAATTCTTTGCAAAATAAAGAAAAGAAAGAAAGAAAACAAAAATCTCCAAATTACTTTAGCTAAGATCCCAACCTCGTTAGCCTCAAGATCAGTGGAAGCCCAGCTGGTTATCGCTTCTGTGGACAGGTGGAGGCCCGAACAAGTGTCTCTTTTGTTGGCTTCGAAGCAGTGCCAGCACAGGACAAAACAATAATTAGGGTCCCCAAAAATAAGGGTTAAATTAATTTATAATTTTTTTAATTATATATATATACATGGGCTTCTGAAAATAAGAGGCTCTAAGGGCGACGGAGGCTAGGGCCGTCGCCCTTTGGGCCCTTCCTCGGAGCCAGCCCTGCTCCGAAGGTCAAATATTTGCCTGTGATGCGTTGACAAGGTTCCCACAACCAAATCTCAACTGGCTTGTGCTCGTGCCTAAAAGTGTGCCAATCTAAAGAATAAAAGAAAGAAACTAAAAGATTGAATGTAAGAAAGACGAGCGAGAGGAACGCAGAAAAAAAAGATTGAAAAAAACATCCATTGACTCTCTCCGTGCTTGGATATGAACTAAGAAAAAAAATGATTTTTTACATTTTTATTAGAAAGCAGAATGCTTATAGCATTAGATAAATAAATATTATGCATCTTAATATCTGTCCTTATTAATTTAATAATTATAAATAATCACAATCACAACAAATAATCTAGTATTTTATTATTCTGTTTTAATATTTATTTCATGTTATATAAATTTTTTTTGGAGAAACTTACACCTATATATGATGTCTATAGTGCTTAAAATATAAAATTTAAAGAAAAATGAAAAATAGAAACAAAAGTCATTTCATTTCTACCGTCTATAGGTAGTTCAAATTTTGCTGTTGTACGGGATTGGAGTGGTATAGATTAAATGCAAAATTTAGTATTGGTGATTATGAATGATGTGATGCTTTTAGGGCCACTCTTTAATTCTTTGATGCTGCAAAAGTTCTAGCATTGATAGCTATCGTTAATACCATCGTACATAATTTTTCATCATTCGAGTGAGCGCAAAACTTGGATTTTGCACACGAGTAAGAGAACAAGCTTCAACCAAGGCAGTTGGTTTAAACTATCTAACATGCATTTGGCTTGCGGTTATTAACACGGATATATATAGAAGCTTACAACCTAATGTTCTAGAATCTCTATCATTGGGTTCTATACATATCAATATGTTCTTCTAGATATCCATTTTGGCATCTAGACTCGATTTTAAGTATTTGGGAGCCTAAAGCGAAATGATAACTGTCACAGGCAAGATGAATATCCCAAAATTTTTTCATTGCAATATCAACCGTATGCAGGCTGATGACTGCTATTTGGAGTTGGTTACTTTCGAACCATGTCCTTCCCGTGAGTGTACTAGAGCTTCACTATATATTAGCAACCGAAACCTACTCTCAAGGCAATAGCGGTTGGGCAACAAGGCGTTGTCACACTGTACAAAGTATAATCGAATCAACACACACAAATAGGCACACAGATATGCACAAAGACAACTTTGTTATTCAAGTAATTTAATTACAAGGTAATCTAGGTTGACTGTCCGAGTACAACCTATGGGCTTATATAGAAAATTGCCCTTACAATACACATCATGTGCCAACGATTCTAGAAAGTTATGGATAGTTCTATAACGTCCCTAATGATCATTTCCACACCATTTGTCCATAGTCATTTCCACGTCATCTGTCCATGGTCATCTCCACGCCATCTGTCCATGGGAAAAGTTATGGACAGTTTTCATAACTTCCCTGGGTGAGCATTCGAGTGACATTTGTCTCTGGTAAGTTATGGACGGTTTCCATAACTTCCCCTTGATCAGCCATCCGAGTAACACCTGTTCTTGAGAAGTTATGGACAGTTTCCATAACTTACCTTGGTCAGCATCCGAGCAGCACTGTTTGTGAGCATCTTGTCTGTGGCACACCTGTCCCTAGCAGTTAGCATAACTGTTCCGAGGTGCTCCCATGATCCTCTCTTTATGGGGAAGCTATGGACGGTTCCATAACTTCCCTAGTGTGCTATCTCGTGCCACATGTCCTGGATAGTTCTCCAACTGAGCTCAATTATTGGTAACTTCCTCCCCAGGTGGCGTTCATGCTTGTGTCCACGTACATGGATAGTTGGTTACCCGTCCCAACCCCCTGTCTATGCCATTCCCTGTTCTGCCATGCTCCTACACGTGCAAAAATTCCAGCAACCGTCAAGTCATCCGGCAACTGTCTGTGTGCAACCTGCTCCGAGGTGCGCATGCGCTTGACCCTTAGCCTGCCAAGCTAGGCATCATTCGGTGATCCAGTTCAAGGGTCTAACAAACCTCCCCCACCAATCCTATTCGTTGTCTTCGGCGAATGCTGGGTAAAGTACTGATTGATTAGGTCTTCGAATTGCCATAGGGTAGTGTCCCTTTCCCATGACGCTTTTGACGCTGGTAACCCTTTCCATTGAACTAGATAAAATATCCTTCAGTTTTTCTTGCTTTGGCCCATGACCATCTTGTCAAGTATGGCTTCAGCTTCTTTTTCGAATTGAACCCTGATGGTGGGCGGGGCTCGCTTCGAGACTTGTCCGTCTAGATTCAGCAAGTCTTCATGGTAGGGCTTCAAAAAGCTCACATGAAAAGTGGGATGGATCTTGAGGCGTTCTGGTAGCTTCATCTGTAAGCTACTCATCCTACCTTCTTCATTACCTCGAACGGTCCATCATATTTCGGGAGCAAGCTCCTATGAACAGTCTTGCTATTAACTCGTTTCCAGATTTGGAGTGGTACCTTCAATAATACAATGTCCCCAACTTTGAAATTGAGTTCCCTCCGGTGTTGGTCAGCATACTTCTTCATCCTTCTGATAGCCTTGGAGAGGCTATCCTTTGCTTCCTCCATCATCTCCTGCTTTGCCTTGCAAATCTGTACGCTGCCGGGCTCCTTCCCAAGCTCTTTGATTTACAACTTCGTGGGGAGTAAGGGGCTGTTGTCCAGTGGCAACTTCAAATGGGCTCAATTCGGTACTTGAGTGTTTGTGTAAGTTATAACAGAATTGGGCGATAGGCAGCAGCTTTACCCAATTTGACTAGCTTGCATTCACAAAATGCCTCAAGTACTCCTCCAATAAAGCATTCACCCTTTTGGTCTGTCCATCAGTCTGGGGGTGACATGCTGTGGAGAACTTCAGTTCTGATCCCAGAAGTTCGAACAATGCAGTCCAAAATCGCCAAGTGAACTTAGTGTCCCGATCACTAATGATATCCTCTGGGATTCCCCAATACTTTACCACATTGTTGAAGAATAATTCGGCAGCAACATTAGCAGTACAAGCATGAGGAGCCGAGATGAAGATAGCATACTTGAAAAATCTATCTACCCCCACAAAGATAGATCGATATCCCTAGAATTTAGGCAATCCAGTGATAAAATCCATGGAGATGCTTCTCCATGGCCTCTCAGGAATTGGCAGCGGTTCAAGTGTTCCTGCTGCCTTCCTCTTCTCAGTCTTGTATAGTTGATAAACCAGACAAGTCTTTACATAGGCTTCCACGTCCTCTTCCATCTTCGGCCAAAAATAAGACTAGTAATGCTAAGGTTTGCTCCACACCTAGGTGTCCAGCCCATCGTGAGTCATGTGTCTCCCTTAGCAGTTCTGTCCTTAAGTTCTCTCCTACTGGAACAAAGAGTCGGCCACCTTTTGTATAGAGCAATTCGTCTTCCAACTAGAACCTTCGTATGACCCCTTCTTTGACTTGTTGAGCCAACCTCTGGTAAGTGCTATCTCTAGCACTTTGTTTCTTGATCTTCAAAAAGAAATTCATCTCTATAGTAGTAATGGCTGCCAGTGTTTCAGCCACCATCTTTCGACTTAGGGCATCCGACACCGAATTGAACCTTCCTGGTTTATGTTCAATCTGCATGTCAAATTCTGCTACAAAGTCCAGCCAACGAACTTGTTTAGAGGTCAACTTCTTCTGGGTCAGAAAGTAAGTAACAGCAGCATTGTCTGTTCTTACTACAAAACTCGTTCCCAACAAATAGTGTCGCCAGGTACGCAGGCAATGCACAACTGCCAGCATCTTTTTTTCATGTACAGGGTATCGTTGTTCTGCTTTATTCAGCTTCTGACTTTCAAAAGCAACAAGGTGCCCTTCTTGAACTAGAACACCTCCAATGGCTCGATCTGAGGCATCAATACGGACTTCGAATGGCAATTCAGAGTCTGGAAGCTTTAGTACAAGTTCAGAGGAAATGGCTTCCTCCAACTCCTTCATTGCTTGGCTGTAAGCTTCTGTCCAGTTCCAGGGCTTGTCTTTCTTCAGCAAGTCCATGAGAACAACAACCTATTTGGAGTAGCCAACTATAAATCTCCTATAATAGTTAGCTAAACCAAGGAAAGAGCGAAGTTCAGGTACCTTAGAAGGTGTAGGCTATTCCGTAATCGCCTGTACCTTCCTCTGATCCATCCTTAGTTTCCCTTCACTAATCACATGCTCAAGAAATGTGACAGTTTCCTGAGCAAACTCACATTTCTCCTTCTTCACATATAGTTCGGACTCCCTTAGTTTGGTCAGAACCATTCTGATGTGCTTTACATGGTCTTCCAGAGTCTGGTTGTAGATCACTATATCGTCCAGATAAACTACCACAAACTTGTCAATGAAGTCATAAAACACAATGTTCATTAGGTGACAAAAGGTAGAAGGGGCATTGGTGAGGCCAAAAGGCATCACCAAATATTCAAACGATCCATACCTTGTTACCATGGCCATCTTTGGTTCATCACCCGCAACAATTCGAACTTGATAATATCCTGAACGTAGGTTCAATTTTGTGAAGAACTTGGCTTTGGCTAACCGGTCGAACAGATCTGCAACAAGCGGAATTGGATACTTGTTCTTCACAATAAGCTTATTCAGGGCCCTGTAATCCACACACATCTGCAACGTTCCATCTTGTTTTCGCTGGTACAACACAGGCGCTCCAAATGGTGCCTTGGACGGTTGAATATATCCTGCCTCCAATAACTCTTTTAACTGCTTTCGTAGTTCTTCGAGTTCCTTGGGTGCCATCCGGTAAGGAGCTTGTGCAGGGACTCGAACACCATCTACTAGTTCAATTGCATGATCTATATTCTTCCTTGGAGGCAATTTCTTTGGCAACTCAGGGGGCATTACGTCCTCGAACTCTTTCAGCACCGTAGCAACTTGTTCGGGGACTTCTATGACTTTTCCTTCCTTGACCTCCAGCAAAGCAGCTACATAAGTTAGATGACCCTTTCGTAGGCCATCTTTAACTTGAATTGCCGACATCATGGGTATGGCTTCAGGGGACTGTCTCCTTTCCCCTTTCTCAGCAAGTACAAAGTAAAGGTTTGCTTTGTCTATGATGAACAATCCCTTCATCGAAGGCATCACAACTATATTCTGAGCCTACAAGAAATCATTACCCAGAATAATATCAAAATCATCAAGCGGGACAGCCATGAAGTTAGCTATACCTGACCATTCCTTAATTTTGATCTCCACTCTCTTTGCCATGCCTTTAATAGGTTTTGCCTCAGAATTTACCACTTTCATCCAGCCCGGGTTCTGGGAGAGAGTTAGCCTGAGGCTTTTTGCCAAAGGAACATCAATAAATGAGTGTGTAGCACCTGTATCGACCATTGCCAAGACTGGACAGCTTCGGTTGATCACGACCTCCATGTCCATCAACCCATTGTCCGAGATCTTTGCCTGATGTTGAATAACATTTAACAATCTTAAAGGATTTACCCGTACTTGGTCAGTAGGGTTCTCTTCTTCGGCTATCAACGCCGCCAATCTTTCCTTCTTAGGACAGTCACGAGCTCGATGAGGCCCATTATAGATATAACATCCCTGGTTCGAGTTTTTGTTGGACTGTCCTTCGTGGTTCGTTACCTTCTTGTAAGAAGTGGACGTCTTCACAGAAGTTCCCTTCTTGCCTTCCTTGGAAAACTTCTTTTCTTTGGACTTAGCCTTCCCTACATCAGAATTGGACGATGAAGATGTCGCTTTGAAATCTACTAGTGCATCTGCTGCAGCAATAGCAGAAGGAAGATCCTTGACTGCTTGCCTCCGCAACTCAGCATGGGCCCATGATTGCAACCCAGACGTGAAATTGAACAGCTTGTCATCTTCGAAAATATTTTTGATATCTAGCATCAGTGAGGAGAACTGTTTAACGTATTCTCTCACTGTGCCAGTCTACTTCAGTTTCTTCAAGGCATCCCGAGCAAGCCAAGCAACATTAGTAGGGAGGAACTGATCCTTCAGTTCCTTCTTCAAGGTCTCCCATGTTTCGATCTTGGGACGACTTGTTGTAGCGTCATCATCCACTCTGATTCGCCACCAAAGCTTCGCGTCTCCTGTTAGGTACATTGCCGCCAAGCCCACCTTTTGTTCCTCTAGGGTACGAACAATAGTAAAATATTATTCCATATCCCAAAGGAAATTCTCTAGTTCTTTGGTCTTTGGCACATCTGACCCTTGAGGAACTTTACTCATAGCACGTTTCAGTATTCCGATCTCAGTTGCCACAGTCTAAGCCGTGTCTATGCATTGGTTCCCCATGACCCGAACGTCTGCTACCATTTCTTCCCACTTAGTTTCTCATTCTGTCATAAGGGACTCCAAAACATCAAGTCTGGAACTCAGAATATTCATTCTGGGGTTCTCAACTCCAGAACCAGAACTTTGTTGAATGATATCTGCCAACGCTTGTTCAAGCTCTGCAATCCTCTCCTTCAAGTTGTCAATCGCGTCTCGTGTACTACCACTAGCCATCTCTCGTGGCTCTGATACCAAATTGTCACAGGTAAGACGAATATCCCAAAAATTTTTCACTGCAATATCAACCGTGTGCGGGCTGATGACTGCTATTCGGGGTTGGTTACTTTCGAACCACGTCTTTCCCGTGAGTGTACTAGAGTCTCACTCTAGATCAGCAACCGAAACCAACTCTCAAGGCAACAACGATTGGGCAACAGGGCGTTGTCACATTGTACAAAGTATAATCGAATCAACACTGTAACACCCCGCCTCCTGAGTCTCATCTTCTGCGTCATCTAACAATCTAACTTTCTTTGATAAAAAATCTTGAGATGCCCAGGAGACAGGCCCGTGCTACATTTTCTTCTTCTTAGGCCCAAATCCATTAGGGTTCCTGTGTACATTAGTCTATGTACAAAATGACATCATAGTAAATAAAATTCTTTATTTATTCATTCAAAAATTTTGAGTACAATAATCTATTACAGCAAAAAATAAATTCAAAGCTGAAATACATGATTTAGCTTGGGCCGATGCGCCCTACATTGAAATAAATAAAAAAATTTAATAGATAAACATCATCGTCGGCTGATTAATTCTGTGAGATGTGAAAAATAGGGGTGAGCTAAAAAGCCCAGTGAATTATTCTATCTATTTAGTTCATTATTTCAACCAAAGAATGCAAGCATATCAAACACTTTCAGAGATTAAATCGAGTCAAACAATATATTATCTCAGTCGTAATTTAGACCGAACGGGGATGATCTCTGTGCTCCAAATCTGGGGAGAGAGATCAATTCTGAAACTCAAACCCATCTCTAGTGGGATCATTCTTGAAATTCGTTCCATTCTGGTGTCAATATTGATAACCAGTTTCAATTCTACATAGAACACAGAAAGGCTGCCGTACCGATGTGCGGTTGAACTCTTATTTAATCTTATTTTTGTGTGCAAGAGCATAGTAAATAAATATTCCAACAGTATCTAAATACTCCAACCGTATAACATTCACATTCACAAACATTGACTTCCGATTTCTGATGTAGAAGATCGTACAGGACGCAACTACAGAACATACTCTCTTGGTCATAAACAATATATTGGTATATGATAAATAATAGCTCAAACAGTATAACATTCAGATTGACTTTCAATTTCTGATGTAGAAGGTCGTAAAAGACGCAACTACAGAGCATACTCTCTTGGTCATAAATAGTATTTTCAAAAAAACAATAGCTCTAACAGTATAACATTCATATTGACTTTCGATTTCTGATGTAGAAGATTGTACAAGACGCAACTACAGAGCATACTCTCTTGGTCTTACACAACATAATAATTGAAAGGCACAAATGCAAATGACAAGAATAAAAATCAAGCTAACAAAACAAACAAGCATTATCTAAGTCAAAATAATAAATTAAAAGAAATGAAAGAAACTCACATCAAGATCGTTTCCTAAAATCTTTGTAGCAATTTGTTACTACTACCTCGCAAGCTATTTAGAATAGCTTAAGAAAAGAAGAAAAGAACTAAGTTTGCCAAGAAGGAGGCAAAGAAAGAACAAGAGGAATTTCAACTCTTGCTTTGGGATGAATGAGATGGGTAGAGTAGGGAGGTTTATATAGAACCCTCTTTCAACTAGTGTTTCTATTTTTCCAATGTGGGACTATCATTTCCTATATATGCATACCCTCTTCCAACTAGTGTTTCTATTTTTCTAATGTGAGACTATCATTTATTATATATGCATACCTTAACATCATACTAAATAAGATGTTGCATTCATGAATGCATTTTCTTTACACATATACTTTTCTATATATATTACTATCACACTAAACAAAATATTATTTTCATGAATGCATCTAATTAATACTTTATACACATACTTTTCTATATTAATATCATACTTTATTATTTAAAATATTACTTTCTTATTTAGATAGAGAAGAATATATTTACCCAACATTTCTATATGTCTAATATGAATTAATGCATATTCTTATATGCTTCTATGTCAATTAATTACTTGCATATCAATGACAATTCTCTATATACGTATATGCAACAATAAAGTTTGTTTTAAACTCGAATTTCGGGTATTATGACAATTAAAATTTCAGGTATTACAAACACACACAAATAGGCACACAGATAGGCACAAAGACAACTTTGTTACTCAAGTAATTCAGTTACAAGGTAATTCGGGCTGACTGTCCGAGTACAGCCTATGGGCTTATATAGAAAATCGCCCTTACAATACACATAATGTGCCAACGATTCTAGGAAGTTATGTTCAGTTCCATAACTTCCCTGATAGTCATTTCCACACCATCTGTCCATGGTCATTTTCACGCCATCTGTCCATGGTCATCTCCGCGCCATCTGTCCATGGGAGAAGTTATGGACAGTTTCCATAACTTCCCATCCGAGTGACATTTGTCTCTGGGAAGTTATGGACGGTTTCCATAACTTCCCCTTGATCAGCTATTCGAGTAACACCTATCATTGGAAAGTTATGGACAATTTTCATAACTTCCCTTGGTCAGCATTCGAGCAGCACTGTCTGTGAGCATCTTGTCCGTGGCACACCTATCCCCAGCAGTTAGCATAACTGTTCCGAGGGGCTCCCATGATCTTCTCTTCGTGGGGAAGTTATGGACGGTTCCATAACTTTCCTGGTGTGCTATCTTGTGCCACATATCCTGGGTAGTTCCCCAATTGAGCTCAACTGCTGGTAACTTCCTCCCCAGGTGGCGTTCATGCTTGTGTCCACGTACATGGATAGTTGGTTACCCGTCCCAACCCCCTGTTTGTGCCATCCCCTGTTCTGCCATGCTCCTACACGTGTAGAACTTCCAGCAATCGTCAAGTTATCTGACAACTGTCTGTGTACAACCTGCTCCGAGGTGCACATGCGCTTGGCCCTTGGCCTGCCAAGCTAGGCATTATTCGGTGATCCAATTCAAGGGTCTAACAATAACTTAATACCCTAAATTAA
Source organism: Tinospora cordifolia (assembly GCA_030144865.1). NCBI lineage: Eukaryota > Viridiplantae > Streptophyta > Magnoliopsida > Ranunculales > Menispermaceae > Tinospora > Tinospora cordifolia. Next base: position 11,911 of record JAJIYU010012722.1, read on the forward strand.
AAATAGAAATAAGGGGAAATTGAGTTTGTAGAGTTAATTTGTATGGATTAAAAATAACATACTTTTAATAGTGCTCTCCTCAAACATGTCTTCCAAGTGCTCTCCTCAAACATGTCTTACAAAACTCTCCTTAGACTTCACGGAGAGGATGTAACAATCACCACCACAAGCCAGTTCCCTAGCTTTGAATGAAGATTCAAATTCTTGGTTTAAATGAACATGTGCTCACTCAAAGCAAGAATTGGCTTGTGGTGGTGATTGTCACATCCTCTTCGTGAAGTCTAAGGAGAGCTTTGAAAGACATGTTCGAGGAGAGCACTTGCAAGACATGTTTGGGGAGAGCACTGTTAAAATGTGTTTGAGAAGAGCATTGGTAAGACATGTCCGAGAGAGCACCGATAAGACATGTTCGAGGAGAGCATTTGTAAAACATGTACATGTGCTCACACTATAGCAATTTTTGCTATTATTCTAGCACTAATGCCTAATTGGGGAAGCTATAATCAGTCACTAACCATATGGTTGCCAAAGAAAACATAAAATAATAATTATAATAATAATATCTCAAAGAAATTGGTTCAAAATGTTGTTTTTTCCGTGCCAAAAGAGATCATCTACCTTGTTAGAATATCCCAAGAATATTATTCACATTTTCTAATTAAATATTTCATCTTTAATTTGTTCGTATCTAATTATTTTAAATATTACATTTAAGTTATTTACAAACTAATAGATAGTTTAAGAAGGATATAAAAAAAATTTACAAGTAACATCCATACCCATTAATTCTGCGTTATTAAAATTTCTAAGAAAACCAAAAGTGGACAATGTTTTTGGGATGAAAAGATCAATATATTTTTTTGTTGTTTCATTGGTAAAAGAGATCAAGAAAAATAATAAGCATTTTTCAGCTCAAACTATAGCGATTTTTCTTAATTTTTAAAATAAATGTTTCTCAAAACAAAACATTTTTTACATGAATTGTTACCAAACAATCACATCTTTCATTGAAAAATAAGTGGTTTTTTTTTAGATTTAATTTCAGTTTTTTTAAAGAAATGTGAAGATATAATGAACACTAAGTTAAGATAAGAAGAAATATATATATATATATATATATATATCCATAGTAACATCAGATAAAGCCAAAAACTCTTATCACTCTTTCACATTTGCTTTTGCATTAACAACCCTACAACCATTCTCCTGCCCGGCCTCACATTCCTCAGAATAGTCTTCAACAAACAAACTCGAAACCGCTTGTGAGCAAAAAAACTCCGACTCGTCTGACTTTTCCATCGGAGGCTTAATAGCACTGGAGAATGGCAACTCCTCAGCTTCCATATTCTGGCCAAGCACTTGTGTTGGCAATCCAAAGGATGGTTGAGCCAATGGCTGTGATCTCATTTGCAAAGAACGCAACAATGCTGCTCTGCGCAAGTCAGCCGAGTGGCATATATCACTAGGGGATGATGGGAGCTTGCTTTCTTCTGAATTTCGTTGGCGGGGCTCAGAGGAAGCCATGGCAGTGACTACACAACGGGCGTGTGATGGGCGGTTTGAAGCGAAAGAGATTGATGAAGATAGATTGGTAAGTGATCTGTGATGCCTGTGAGGGGAAACCGGGCTTGTGGGTTCGCCATATCGGGCATCATCGGAGTCTTCTGACATAGGAGAGTATTGCAAGGAGATATCATCCCTACTTATAAGGATGAAAAAAACAGAAAATGCCTTGGTGATTCACAAGCCACAGCATAAAGAGAAGTCTTGAGTTTTTTATTGAGTTGCAAATTTGAAAATAGATATGTGGAAAAACATTAAAAGGAAAGATTAAAAAGGAACATATTTAAACAATGGTAGTCATGGCACCAATAAGAGATAAAACGAGAAAGAACCAAATGAAATGATTAGGCCACATACAACACACACCTTTAGATGCACCAGTTCATATGATTGACATTAGAGGACAAGTAATGAGGCAAAGGTGGTACCTACCTACAGGGAAACATCTATCTTTCTATATAATTCCAATGTTAAGTTGACTAGGCCTTCCCTTAGTAGAGCAAAGTGGAGGAAGCAGATTCAAGTAGTTGTTGACTAAGCCTAATTGGGTTGTATCGAGATAACTTCCAGCTTCTTTTCATCAACGGAAGTTCTGAAAAGTGACTCTAATGGCCTCCCCTTTCTTCTTCCACTCACCTTTTGACAATATTGAAAAGGATCATAAAATGGCACTCAACCCAAGAGATTAAAGACTTGAAGCATTTATTTGATCAATAAATGGCTCTAAATAGAATTGGATGCTAGAAGATTAGTGCAACCAAACCAACCATAAGAAGAGCAAGGATACAAGAATTCCCATAACAGCTAGTGTTCTCTTTTCAACTTGCTTCAAAATCAGCTTCAAAGATTTCATCTTATCCAACTTGCACAATCACACCCAAAAAA
>JAJIYU010012723.1:0-14375 GCA_030144865.1 Tinospora cordifolia
TGCGCTTAGTAGAGTACGGGTCGAGACTGCTTGTGTGGCTAGGCATATGTCTCAAGAGTGGAGGATGATTGATTATGTGACAGTGATGAGTATCCACGAGACTTCGACCGAAACCAGAGTCAGTGCACAGATGAGAGCCTAGCCGGTGTTGCTTACTGCGATTATGGAGGTTCAGCCTCATGATGTTGATTTTATGACATACCGGGGGCGGGCAGACGACACTTCTTGTGTGGAGTGGTCGGTTGATACTGATGGTGCACTGAGGTTTAGGGGACGATTGTGGGTACCAGATGACCCTCGCCTAAGACAGGGAGTGCTAGCAGAGCTGCACTGCTCGAGGTATACTGTCCATCCAGGTGCCAATAAGATGTATCAAGATGTTCGACGTACTTATTGATGGCCGGGGATTAAGCGGGATATTGTAGCCTTTGTGCAGAGATGTGATACGTGCCAGCAGATTAAGGCTGAGCACCAGAGACCCGGTGGTTTGTTACAGCCCTTGGCTATTCCCGAGTAGAAATGGGAGCACATTACCATGGACTTTGTGATGGGGTTACCCTGGACTCAACGTAAGCATGATGCGGTATGGGTCATTGTGGACAGACTTACTAAGTTGGTTCATTTCCTCCCGATGCATAGTAGAGATTCGGTGGAGAGGCTGAGTCGACTGTATATCCATGAGATTGTGAGATTACACAGGGTCCCAATGTCCATTGTGTTAGATAGAGATGTTCGGTTCACGTCCCGTTTTTGGCAGAGCTTGCAGAATCAGTTAGGGAGTAGCGTAGCCTGAACACAGCCTTCCATCCACAGACTGATGATCAGTCTGAGAGAGTTGTTCAGGTACTTGAGGATATGTTGAGAGCATGCATTGTTGATTTTGGTGGTAGTTGGGAGGATCACTTGCCCCTGTGTGAGTTTGCATATAATAACAGCTACCAGGTGAGCATCGACATGACACTTTTTGAGGCATTGTATGGCCGACCTTGCCGATCGCCAGCTTGTTGGGCCGAGGTTGGTGATACAGCAGTTTTGGGCCCTACTTTTGTGCAAGAGCAAAATGAGAACATTCAGTGGATCCGTCAGAACATGAAGGTAGCTCAGGATCGGCAGAAGAGTTATGCAGATAAACAGAGGAAGGTCCTAGAGTTTGTCGTTGGTGAACATGTTCTCCTACGAGTTTTCCCTAGGAAGGGGCAGACTCGGTTTGGCATTTCAGGGAAACTCGCACAGAGGTGTATTGGACCTTTCGAGATCCTTGAGCGTCTAGGTCCAGTGGCATACCGATTGGCGTTGCCGCCTCAGTTATCGGGGGTACATAATGTGTTTCATGTATTGATGTTGAGGAAGTACCACCCTGATCCCTCGCACGTGATTAATTGGAGACATGTTGACTTGTGAGAGGACTGTACGTATGATGAGGCTCCGGTAGCCATTGTTGATCGAGCCGTGAGGAAACTGCGCAACAAGGAGATACCGATGGTACGATTACGTTGGCAGTTCAACGGTGCTGAGCAGGACACTTGGGAGCGAGAGGATTATATGACGAGTCACTTCCCAGAGATTATGGGAGTTACCCATTGATCTTTACTGCATCAAAGAATTTCGAGGGCGAAATTCATTTTAAGGAGGGGAGACTGTGGCGACCTACATTTTTGACATCGGATTGATGGATCCGACATTTATGTACTCCATGTATTTTCTGAAATTTTAATGAGAAAATACAAAATTTTTCTCAATTTTGGATTAATTATTAAAGAAAATATAAATAATTCAAGAAAATGCAATTGTAAGGAGAAAACACATGAAAATATTAGAAAAAGGTGTTTCCTTGAGGAAAATAATTTATAAGACTAATTTATGAATTTTTGGAGCAATTATCAAATTTTTAAAATGATAAATGTAATTTTTGGGTGAAAAATATAATTTTTGGGAAAATTATTCAATTTTTGGAGAAAATAATTAAATTAAAGATGGAATGATGTATGATATTGACATTTTGATGGAAAATGATGAATTAAACAATTTTTAACAATTTAGAAAAAAAAATGTGAAAATTCGATATATAATACATATATATAAGTATATGTAATAAACAAAAAAAAAAATTGGACCGAATCGGCGCACGAGCCGGACGGCTGGTCGGGCCCCAGGCCCGACCCAACGCGCAGGTGTGCGCGGGCTTGAGTCCGGGCGCCTTGAGGGCCTAACATGGGCCGGCCCATGTGCCCAGTCCACCAAAACCAGCCCCCTTTGATTTTTTGTCCTTTTGTGCAAAAAAAATTTGAATTGTTAACAAATTTTAGTGATTTTTTGGGAGATTTTTCCAATAGATTTCTAGCAAGAAACCATGGGAATCCATGGTTTTGGCCATCACTTCATGGCTTCCATTGTGGCCAATCCAGGCTGCCAACTGGACATCCAGCATGTGATGTTAAGTACCACCTGGAAGCCACATGAACATCCCCATGCAACAAAAAGACATTCTTGAGCTCAAACTCCAGAATTTTCAGATTCTATAGCAAACTTTCCAAGCTTAGAACTTCTTCAATTCTCCACAAAATCCTGCAAACTATAGCTTGATTTGAAGCTTGTACCACCACCTACAAGGTCCTAGAAGTAGTTTGCCCAGTCTTCGAGCTGTCTGAAGCAGAAAACATCAAGAAGAGGGCTGTCCACACTGTTTAAACCCAGAAAAACTAAGAAGTATGTGCTGGAACCACTTTTGAAGCCTTGGACCTTGGCCATTTCTAGTTCTTTTTGAAGGTAAAATGGTTCATTTCCCTCATTTTCGTATGTACTTTGATCTTCAAGAGTTAGATAGTGAAAAAATAGGGCCTTATGCATGATTTTAGAACCCTTGTAGTTGATTACTTACACACTATCACAACTGTGTAACAGAGACAGTTGGAGCAATCTTGGGAAAGCTTACTCTTGAACCACTATAGGCACGCCTCCGAGGTAAAAATTCATCATTCTACTCCTCATCAGGGGTGTCCAAGTGTCCAAGTGGTAGAAACTAGAAATTGGGACGTTTAATGTGCTTTATAAGTTACTGTCGCTAACTGTAAGACATATTGTTGCAACAGTGCTGAAAAAAACAGTTGAGACCAGAATAAGAGCTATATTCGGGACACCTAAAGGCACTCTTTTAGGTTGGAATCAGAGGCATTGTAGACTCCATAATAAAGGTTCTAGAAAGGTATAACGACTCGACCTTGAACTCTTGTGAATGTGTCTTTTTAATACATGCAAATATGCTATGATTGTAGGGTGCTAGAGCAAATTCCTTGCGTTCTTTAGAATGTAGCAAAATATTGATGGAATGATAGACATGTTTTTGATGTTGCATGCTACTAATTCGAAGTGGTTGTGATTAGTGAATATGTTATGACCTGTAAACTGTAGGTGGACACAAGAAACAACCCATAGAATGGTGATTGAATGAGGGAAAAGAACACTAGAAGATTGTAGAATCCTTGAACCTAGAAATTTCCTGCAATCTGGCCGAAACTTCTGAGATAAATTGACTGACCAAACCATGGTAAGTTGAGCTAAAATTTCGTAAGAGACCCTTAGATATGTCTAGAAGTGTCCTACAAAATTTCAGGACATTCTGATGTGTGTAGCTAGGTCAAATAATGCAAATAGTCACTGCCTGTCATAGGGGATACGGAATCTATGCAGTTTCTGTTATCATGCTCAGAAACCTTAGTAAATTAGGTCCAAAAATTGTAATTTAAAATTTTGGAGAAACTTTAGGAAGTCTAGAACAATTCTCCAAGGTTTGGCGCAAGTCCGATGAACAGATTGCCCGCAGAAAAATCAAAAAAATGGTTGTGCAGATAGGGTCATAGGCTAAGGTTTGTGCTTAAGTAATGAGAATTGAGAATATTGACCCTTTTGGCCCAATTGACCCCATAAAGACTAGAATTGACCCTGTGTGACTCTGTTGACCAGCTAAGTCAGCAAATGATAAGTTGACTAAGGTTGACTAGGATTGACCGAGGTCAATCAAATGGACTTAGTAACTAAAGCAAGGTGAACGAACATATGTGAACTATTCTTTACTAGGTCAAGTAATTGATCAACCAATGATGTAGAATTAAGTGGGCCAAGTTCCATGTTAATGTTAAGAAGTTGCGTCGATTTCGCAGGACCCAGTGCTAGCGGGACATGATCGGTCGCGAGGGGAGCACCGGTAGCGGAACATCCCTATGAGTAGTATTTTCTAACTCATTCCTTAGAGCTTGTTATTCTGTGCATTATGAAAATGGTGTTACATATTGTGATGAACTTGCATCCTTTGAATGAGTTTTAAATTAGAAGTGCACCGAATGTCGAGGTCCGGGAGCGGGTTAGGGTATTGGATGCAGTAGAGCAATTAGAGCGAGTTGTGACCCTAATAGTGACCACCTAGCACAGAGTGCCTGTTGAGGAGTTTTGTGGGCCTACGATGATGGAAACGAAAATAAGTCCTAATCGGGTCGTGACGATATGTCTAACTGTCTGCAACTCACTCGTTTATTAATTGGGCTCCCCTAGAGCATCGAGTGCCCTGAGGGGGGGTTTTGTGGGCCAAGATTTGGGTCGTCACCTATACACCTAGCCGCTAGGTTTCTCCCGCTCGAGTGGATTTATATGTTTTCAGCATTATTAAAACTGTTTTAATAAAGGTGCGCGATTACATTATGGATTTAAATTGTATTTACTGTTGCATTCACTTGCATAATGCTATTGTTCATGCATCCATGACACATGTTTTTAATTGTGGAATACTTGTTTTAAGTTTGAATTAGACTGCATTACTTACTGAGCCGCTGTGGACAATTAGGCTCACTACTCTAACTTTTCAGGTTCTTCAGCAGCGGATAAGGGCAAGGGAGTAGTTATCGCGTAAGGCTACACTTTCTTACTCTTATTGGTAGGTTTTCTTTCTATTTCTTTTTGATTTGTGTTTTGAGAAGTAGAACTATGTATAGGAGTGAGGAAATCCTGTATATAATGGATAGTCACTCCCATTGCTACGCATTTATAATAACCTGTTTTGGAATTATCAAGTTCTTATTGGTATTTGTGTATTAAATTTCTTCTGCATTACTTATGATTACTCTGAAAGTGTGGGATGTGGTGTTGTATGTTGAGGCTTAACAGTGTCTTGGCAAGCTCGGCTTGCGGGCGGGTTTGTTGGGATAACGTGCCGGTCAGTTCGTCCTTCATCCTTGGGAAGGGGTCCCGACAGGTACTGCAATTTTCCTTCTTCGTTAAAGTATTTGCATTTTGGTTACCACAGTATTGTGATAGTTCTTCTTTGATTCATTCTGGTTACCACGGTGATGCATCTATTTTTCCTTCTCATTTCTCACTTATGCATTCTAGTTATTGCAGTACTCCTTCCTTCTACCATGGTGCACAAAAGCATGACTACTCTTAGACTTATTTATTATGATATCCTTGCACAGTGTATGCCATAATAGATAGAAAATCACTAGAATATAGTTTCAAAGTATTAGAAATATTTTAATTACTAACAGTAACAAATTGAATTTTAAATCTTTAAGGTTGAAGATTCAAGAAGGCTTGAAAAATAGTACAAGGACTAGAGGAAACAAAGGATTAAGGATTAAATAAAGTACGCATTTGTACTTGTTAGCATGCTTTGAATAGAATATGCATGTTTAATAATGGCTAGATTTATACGATTAATGAATGTTGATGAATGATTTCAATAATGTGTGTGATATCATAACTAATGTTATATGAATGATCAGTTAACATGCCTTTTATAAAGATGGGATGATGATTACCATGCTTATATGTATTTTTTCTAAATTATATTTTTGATTTAATATGCTATTAGTATGATTTTTCATTAAAAAAAAATTAAGAAAGATCATAACCACGTATCGGTGCAATGATGTACCAAGTGGTATCAACGTGAGTGTTCCAACCTAAACCCGACTTGCCAATTATATATTTGTTTGATTTATGAGTTGGAATTAGGAGTCTGGATTGACCTTACTTCTTAGATTGGTGAACTGGGAGTATGGAATGACCCCACTTCACATATGAGAAGGGTTTGAGTGTCTGGGTTGATCTCACTCTCAAGATGTGAAACGCTAAGAAGGATTTCTTTTGGTCTTTATGTCAATTGATAAATAATCAACTGTTTGAATCACCTAATCTATAAAAGTTTTTAACATGTGTGTTTTATTTAATTGAAATTGTAACTCCCCGGAATTTGTGAGCGTGCTACGTCGCAACTAAACATAAAATAAGATATTAATTGTAGGAAAGAAATATCACAATTATTAAAACATATATATATATTATAGTTGAAAAAAATACACTTGAAAATATCTCGATGATTTGCGAACACATCGACTAATGTCAATGTCAATAATGAAAAAAAAAAGAGAGAAAAGAAGAGTGAAAAATATTCATACATATAATAGAAGTATAAAAAATGAGGAAGAAATTTTCATTATCAAATACATATATTTTATAATATAAAGATAAGTGGTTCAAGTAATCAGAGAAAAAAAAGATTTGAAAAAAAAACTGAAAATCCGGACCGATGGAATAGGAGCAAGCTAGAAGTCTCGGGCAGTAGATGGGCGGTGAATTGGCTTCTCCGGGACGATTGCAATGGGATAAAAATAGAGGTTAGGATGGCGTGCTGGGGAAGAGAAAAGAGGAGCGTTGTTGCTGCTGCATTTTGCACGACTGAAAAACGAAGAGGACGCGTTTGCGCAGCATGAGTGGAAAAGAAGAGGATCAGAGCTGCTGGTGCAAGGTGCATGAATGAAGAGGCTAATAGAGGTTGTTGGCTGCGATGTTGGATCGTGAAATGCTGTGGGACGTGGGACCATGGAAGGAAGGAAGTTGCAGCTGCAGGCCACTTCAGTTGCTGCCACTGTTGTTGTCCCCTGCTGTGGAAATGAAGAGGAGGCCGAACATGGCGATTATGCTTCAAATTCTGGGCTAAAGGTTGCTCTGGTTTGGGGATCGTTTGCTGCAACAACAAAATGAGTAAACAAACTAGAATGGTGATTTAAATTTGAAGGTGAGTGTGCGTTGTTGCTGCTACGGATTTGGACTGAAACAAAGAAGAAGAGAGGCTGCTGGTGCGTTTGATTTTGGTGAAGAAGAGGGTCGTGATGCACGAACAAGAAAGGTGAGAAATGGGGGTGCTCTGATTTTGGGCGTTCAATAAACAGAGGAGCAGAAAATAGGGGAAATGTCAGTGTGCTGAGTTTTTGGGCTGTTGTGCGTGAAGAGGAAGAACAGAGATGAAGAAGAAGAGAACTCGTCCTTGCTAGTTTTGCAGCTGCTGCAGGATGAATGAATGAAGAATGATGAGGGTTTTGGGGATTTTGAACACGACAAGCAGAATGAAGAACAGAGAAGCCGTTGTGTGTTGTGTGCTACACGAAGAAGAAGACGCAGCTGAATGGTGCGTGGAACAGGGGAAGGACAAAAAAAATTCTGGGTTTGGTTTTAGTTTTGGGACCGTGCGTTCAGTAAGAAATAGGAGCAAAGGCAGCAAAGATCTTCATTTTCTGGGTTTTTGGGTGTCAAAACCAGAGAAAACGATGCCCAAGATTTCTTGTTTTAAAAATTTTGATTTGAGGGTGGATGTTCGCAAGTTTCTGGGTTAAGTTTTTGGGCTGGAATCTTGATTTGTGATGCATTTTGATGATTTCCAATTTGAGGTTTGTTTGAGCATGAAACCACGAAGAAATTGCTGCTGCTGCCATGAATCAGATATGTGACATGGGTTTTTTTGAAGCTACTAGCCGTGGATCAAAACAGAGGAAAAAAAATAATCTAGTTTCTAGTTGTGTCTTGATGTTGATCGTGGTTCAAAGAAGAGGAAAGAAGAAATCCACTTTGAAATTGGTGTTGAATTGTTGGACGTGAAATGGGTTTGTGAGATGAGTATACCGATTAAGATGGGAAGGTGATGAAATGAAGTTTGGATGATGTTGCTGGATTTTAATTGGTTGTATTTGACCTTGATTTTCTTGGTGGCGAGTCGTGATTCGGATGGCTTGAAGAAATTCAGTTTGAGCTGAAATGGAGAACAAAGGAATAGATGATGCGACTCGGGTGTGCGTGTGGTGACTAGTGTGATGTAGTGCGACGAAGACGACGTGAGGTGAAATATTATTTTCTAAAATTCTAGATAATATGAAATTTATAAATCAATTATGGAAATTAGTTTAGAATATTTATTAAATAATTTAAATTAAATAAATTTAATATGAGATTATTTATTAATTATTGAACATGAGGATTAATTGAATTAATAAAATTAAATTACTTAATCTTTTAAGTTAGGATAAGTTTATAATTTAATAAAGTAAATTAGTCAAAGACATGAAAAATAAATCCTATGATTTTAATAGTCTTTTATAAGAAAATACTAAAATCATAGACTTCAAAACTAAACATAGAACGTTTAGAAGTCTTATTTTGTTCGTAATTAAATTGATCATGATGTTAATAGATTATTTATATTGCAACGATTAAGTTATTAGAACTCTGATTATATGATAAAAGCTTGCAAATAAATTATTAAAGTTGAAATTTCAAATTAAGGAAATTTAGAAGACTCAAAGACTATTTTAATTAGAATATATAAAATCTGAGAATAACCCTAAATTAGTTCGAAGAAATGTTTGAACTCTATAACTATCTTGAAAATTATTTAAGCTTAAAAGTAATTCTATTAAGTGTTAAATTTCAGATTTATATATTTTAGCGTATCGAGGATCTCGAAGGAAAGCAAGGAAGCCTTGAAGATCTGCGAAATCAGGTGGACATGACTTCCTTGCTCATTTGCATTATATGGATTTAAGGTTCAAAACATTTGTGTGGATAGTTGTAGGTTATTAGAAATCTTATTATGAAATTGATTGAATTGTTTGGAATGCTTGTGTGATGATGCGATTGAATAATAACTCTTTCATTTCATGCACAAATATTTCATGACATGCATAAATAGAGGAAATGCATTAGGTAGCATTAGATACTCATTTCGACTATCATGTAACTTGCATTCTATAGGATTGGTTATTTATTTAGACTAGTTTTGTATGGTATGCATAATTTGAGAAATTATTTAGTAGATTGTGAAATTGTGTGGCATGAGTGATGTTTGTCCATAACACTAAATAAGACGATGGTTGATTAAGAATCCACGTATCGGTACGATTGACGAGCCTAAAGCGGATCGAGGTGGCATCTCCTATATGTCACCGCTTGAGATTGTCAAGCTACAAGGCGGATCGTAGGTATTCCCACTCGGAGCTGACTGTAACAGCTCGAAGTCTTTGAGAGACGGTACGAGTCGCGATAAGTACACTCTCTTAGGCTGTGATGTGAGTGTCGATTGATTTTAGACGGTTATTGGAACCCTTTGAGATTAGATTGGATCACAGGGAATACCGAGAGGTATCTCAACCCTCTTCCGGTTTTAGAGTTTGACTAAAACAAATGAATGTTTGAACGCCTAATGTTTGAAAGTGTTTGTAATGTTTTGGATTGAGTTTGTATAATGCATGTGATGTGTAGGATCGATCCACTGAGCTTTCGAGCTCACTCCCATTCTATTTTTCAAGTACACTTGGACTTAGAATATGGTGTCTTATGTCAGAAGTCTCGCACCCAGATTGGACACCTCATGGGGAGGTCGTTAGGGATAGGTGATTGGGAGGTTATGTTTTATGTGTTATATTGGATTGTTTTAATGTGTTTACATTGGTTTAACTTCGATTGTTTTATCTTTAAATGGCTTTACTTGTTTAACGATTTTTGTTTAAATGAATAGTTTTAAAAGTATTCCCCTGCATTGCTCATGATTTAATCGGTAAAATTATTGTGATTTTCTATCTTGCACAAAATATCTTCATAGAAATTGACTTGAGAACTAAAGTTTATGAATTTGATTTGGAGGAAAAGATTTTGACACAACGAAACTTTCAAGTAGCATCTCGATTTTTTTGACGGTCGACGATCCACACGTGACATAACACGTGAACGGAGGTCCGGTCGAAAATTGGGGTGTTATAAATATGGTATCAGAGCTCAGTATTATGATACACTGGGCTAGACTTGAGTTCACCGGATGTGATTTTCACTGAACTGTAGATTTTACTGAATATGATTTTCACTGAAATGAATTTTATCATATTTGTTTTCATCGAAAAATGAATTTTCTTAAATATGATTTTGAAAAGAGGGAAGCACGGGTAGAGATCTAGGTAAGGATGAAGTGATGCTAGAGTACCTTGTGAGTCATAGCTGACAGGGCTGATGTGGCTGACGTGGCCAAAGTGCCGGGCCAGGTTGTGACTTGAATACTGAAGGGTGTTCCCGACAGTTGACCTCTTCTTGAGAAGGGTAACCTTGAAGGTTAGTGGCTTTTCTTGGAAAAAGGTACCCCTGAAGGTATATCTTTATATTAACCTTCATATGGTTGGTGCCTTCTTTGGAAAGAGCGCCCCGGTGGGTTGGCCTTATAGAGTTGTTCTTGAGGGTTGGTGCCAGTCTTAGAAGGTGCACCGTTCCTGATGATTTAACCCCAACTTCAGGAAGATATCCTTGAAGGTTGATCCTTACTCGGGAACAAGTCTGATTCGAGAACTATGGCATCACAAGTAATGCAATGGAGTTGAACACCATGACCATATGTCTAGGTAGAGACCGAGTGTTGTCTCAAAGGCACAGTGGATCAAGAATAAATTAAAATACTTTAGGGCATAGGTTAGAGACTGATAATGTGTTTGAAACGCACACTTGTTTGGTCAGGACCTAAGTTTGGGAGGAGCCTATATCTCTAGTCTCTATGTAGGATGGGGTGCATAGGGATTCGGGGATACGGAGGAATGTTGGACTCGGAGAATGACGGACCATGTTTGGTGAGTGATCGATTTCTTTAGCTGAACTTGTATGCACTATATTGTACCGAGATGGGCTGGTACAGTATGGTGGGGCTTGTGTCAGCCTTAGGGTAAGTCTGCAAATGCGCATGTTGCATTGTGCCTGATCAACACAATGGGACGTGGCAACTGCGGATATCGAGACACTTATGCCATTGTTTGGGTGTAATGTAATTCTGAGCGGAAGTCTGAGTGGAAGGGCGAGTGTGGGATGGGGCACACGAACCTGGAAGCACAGATGGAAGCTTCGGGATTGCGTTATGCTGGCGTGTATTGTTTGTGTGATTGTGAAATGTCTGTTTGATCTATATATGTAGTTGATTAGTTAAGTATTATAACCCAAATTCATGTTCCCAGAAATAGACCAGATGTTGTTGAACTAGAAGTACAAACCCCTAGACAACTGAGACAATCAAGAACTTAGAGACTATGCACCTAGAGTCACCTTAGCACGAGAAACGTGAGATGGCATAGGCGTATAGGAAGTGGTGGTCAAGAAGATGGGCCACGATACCAGAAGAGAAGAGAAGATAACTATATATAGATGTATACATATAAAACAAATGTTATTCTTTAACTTAACAGGAATAAATCATGAATTGCCGAGTTAAATTCTTGACTGGTAGTTCATGTCAGGAGATGAGAGATGAACCTCTACTGGGAGGTGAGAGCACGTCGAGGGTGGCAATGACCCGAGAGACTTTAGTGATCCGGGAATTGAAAACAGAGATTCCTTAGAAAGTGAAATTGGAAATTTTTCCAAGATTTGTGGAACAAATAGTGTAAGTTCTACGGTCATTGGCGTTACCACAGCTGTCGACATCTACTCTGACACCAGTATAGCCACTAGCACAATTAGAGCCTCAGATGCAGTTACAATCTTGAACTCATCAGATAGATAGGTCTACAAGTACGGTGCCAGGGACTAGATCAGTTATTTATAACAAGGAACAGTGAGAATTGTTAAATGAATTTCAGGAATTGAAACCTAGGTACGTTTTAAGGCATGACTGATTTTTCCAGTAGAAAGGTGGCCCATCGAAATGAATCAGCATCTAAAGGCAATGAGAATAACTGGACCTAGAAAGATGACGTTAGCGGCATATTATTGGTGGAGGAGGAGTGAGAATGGCTTAGAACAGGAACAAGCAGAAAAGTCAAGCATAAGAGGGCACCGTCAGAGCAGATTGCTAAAGACCAGAAGAGAAGCGACATCGATAACAGAGCAACAATCGCGATAAAATAGGCCAAGACCAAGGAGCGGTAAGGAAAGGGATATAGACCAAGGAACTTAAATTGTGTTAGTTGCCTATCAATAATTTGGAATAAGGAAATAATGGGTGCGATCATACCAGCACGAATGCACCGGATCCCATCAGAACTCCGCAGTTAAGCGTGCTTGAGAGAAAGTAGAAACAAGTCAGACCAGAGAGGTGATAGTAGAAAAAAAAATAGCTGAAATCTCCGAGATAGTAGATTAGAGATCATTCTCAGTGTTGGGTGCAAATGGTGGAAACCCTTTAGCTAACAATGACACCACACGTGTGATTAGGTAAGTGCAACCAACAAAATAGAGCACTAGCCATTGCACATTTTTCGTTTATTGTGACATACGTAGTCTTATTTGAGATCTTATTAAATGAGGAGAGCAGAAGGAAATTCTTGTAAATTAACCATTTGACATATTCTAAGTAAATTCTCAGGCTAGAAAAATTTCTCCCTCTGTCCGAGTTGAGTAGATGTTTGAATAGATATAAGCCAAACTTCCTGAAACATTCCAGTTCATCTTTTATCTTATACTAGAGAGGAAAATATCTCCTATATATGGTCGGTGGATGAAGAAAGTCTAGTTGATGTTGATAATGTGACTCAATGTATTGCTCCAATAAGGGTTAGTGATCAATACTTAACAAATGCTCTCCTGAAGTTCAATGCCGAATTTGGTGATTTAAATTCTTTGTTGTCAGTCGAACAATCTCCTTCGAATGCTCGGATCTCCAAGGTTCCAACTACCACTCTGGGAATGGATGTTTCACACGGTATTCCTGGTCAGCATGATCTACTCTCTATTACTACAGAAATTGATTCTAGATAATGACCATTGATCTCTCGGTATAGGGCATCTGTAAGAACACAATCACCCAAGGCTGAAAGGATAGAATAGGAAAATTAGATAAGTACCTACTTAGGACATCTGCACCAGAACCTTATTTCAAAAAGCTACAGTGGTTCACCACGAAAATTGCCAGACTACATGAGGAATAAAAAACGAAAATATTGAAATAGCTCAAGTCCATCGCATGTAAGAACAAACAATATATTATTGGGAAGCTTCCACAGTTCTTTTATGGATATGTCTTGGATGCCACGTATGATACCTGGGTTAGAACATCATAGTTCTAGTACCAAACCATGTCAAAAGTTGTGACCCGTAGTCCTTCTCAACCTTCATTCGAAAGAAGGGCTATGTTCACAATCTGTCCACTGAAAATCAAACGTAGACTATTTTAAAATCATTGAAGATGCAATGTTTCAAGCTAGAAGGTGGCGGCCATTATGTGAAGGACTTGCGGAGATTTTAATTGATTCCCAGAGAATGTTTCCCATGGAGAAATAAACTGATGTCCTTTATCATTGCAAGACGATGAATCTAAGGTGGGTGAAGAAAGACCTTAATTATATTCATGGATCGGAGGAATTATGATTTGACGGAACATGGAAGGATTCTTCAAGTGAAATCAGAGTAGCGCAGCCGAAGCATAGTTGGATCATCGGAAAGACAGACCGTTTGACGACACTAATTAACTTAACTCAAATTTCGAGGACGAAATTTTCTTTAAGGGGGGTAGATTGTAAAACCTCAGAATTTGCGAGTGTGCTACGTCGCAACTAAACATAAAATAAGATATTAATTGTATGAAAGAAATATCACAATTATTAAAACATATATATATATATATATATATATTATAGTTGAAAAAAATACACTTGAAAATATCCCGATGATTTGCGAACACATCGACTAATGTCGGTGTCACTAATGAAAAAAAAAGAGAGAAAAGAAGAGTGAAAAGTATTCATATATATAATAGAAGTGTCAAAAATGAGGAAGAAATTTTCATTATCAAATACATATATTTTATAATATAAAGATAAGTGGTTCAAGTAATCAGAGAAAAAAAAGATTTGAAAAAAAAAACTGAAAATACGGACTGATGGAATAGGAGCAAGCTAGAAGTCTCGGGCAGTAGATGGGCGGTGAATTGGCTTCTTCGGGACGATTGCAATGGGATAAAAATAGAGGTTAGGATGGCGTGTTGGGGAAGAGAAAAGAGGAGCGTTGTTGCTGCTGCATTTTGCACGACTGAAAAACGAAGAGGACGCGTTTGCGTAGCATGAGTGGAAAAGAAGAGGATCAGAGCTGCTGGT
>JAJIYU010012724.1:0-14357 GCA_030144865.1 Tinospora cordifolia
ATTTGCTAGGAAATAGTTAAAAAATAATGAAAAATATTAGTTTACTCAAGCTATTGTCATTCAAATCATTAGATATATTATTTTTTGTACATAATTTTTTTTATAATCATTATTTTTTTATATGTGTGATGCAGGTTGAAACTATAAATTTTGGATAGAAAATTATTGGACTTGTGCTACGAAAAATTTTTTTGATTAAAGAAAAATGCAATATAAATCTTAGACTTCCTTTTCTTTTTTTTGGTAAATTTATGGAAGTAATTTGGTACTATATGTATAACTCATTTGGATTTGATTATGATGTTAAATATATGTCATACTTGAACATTTAGATTTTGATATAATATACATTTAATTTTGCCTTGATGATGTAAATTTGTTAGAAATTTATAGTGAATTATATTATTAACGTTCCACACTTTTATAAAATATTACAAGTTATTTCACTTCAATAAAAAAATACAAATAAAAAAATTAAATTACAACATTTTAATCATATTGTTAAAATAATTTTTTTACCACATTCATTTGCATGTTGTAAATGTTATAGAACAATGTACATATGAAATGTTGTAACAACTTATTACATCATACACAATGCATCTTGTATAATGTAAATACCGCATTCACAGTGCATGCTGTAAATGTAAATACAACATTCGTAATACATGTCGTAAATGTAAATACAGCTTTGAAAACGCATGTCATAGATGTATATACAACTTTCATAGTATATGTTGTAAATCTAATTTACAACACTCACAATGTATGTTGTAAATATAATTATAACATTCACATCGCATGTTGTAAACGTAATTACAACATTCAGAATACATGTCATTAAAATATTTATGACATGCAATTGCAAGTCGTAAAAACGTAAAATTGCGTTCAATGCATGTCATAAAACATTATTACAATGACAACTAATGCATATCATAGAATATTGACACCTTTTGATAGTATCTTTATAGATGACGTGCACTTGCATGTTGTAATATGATTAATATGACTAGCATTGCATGTTGTCATAGACCTACTTTCTTGTAGTACAGGTAAGATAACAACTTCTTGTGCAGATTTAATTATGATTAATCTCTTAATAATGTTTGTCATGAAATATATTTAGAAAAATGATTTGAAGCGATAGATAAATATTTAATAAAAAATATTAAATAATAAAATAAAATGTATGTGTTCAAAGATAATATTAATTTATAATCAATGTTTTCTTCACTTAGAAAAATGGTAAAATAAAAATTTTTCAGATGCTCTATTACCATTAGACCATCTCTTAATTAGATTCAAGCTAATTGAGAAATCTATAATTATATACGTAGGTTCATGACAAAACTCAATCTAATTACATACAGAGCATTATAACTTTGACATTTCAAAATATTTCAATAGTTTCTTACTAGTTATAATAATTGTAAAGCTTTATTTCTCAATAGTTTTAAGCTATTAAATATTTATTAAGTTATATAGCTTTAAGCTATAATTTTTTTTTTCAAGTTTTGTTATTTTAATATATCAAATTAAATATCATAATATATTTTGTATCTAATTAGTACTGTAACTTCAGGCGCAATCAAACATAATATTTTTGTATTTAAATAAATAAAAATAATAATATTTTGATTGATTTTTTTATATAGCTTCAAGTTATATATATTTTAATCATAAAATTTTCTTCTTTTATTCATATGAATCAAATTTTATTAAAAATAATTTCAATTAATATACATGATTAAAATAATTTTAAATATTCTAAGGGTCTTAGATTTAAATATATAAATAAAATAATTTTAATCATATATGTAATTTTCTCATGTAGCTCGAAATATAAACAAAATATTATATCAAGCTAAATAGACTCAATAAAAATAAATAATAAAAATTTTGTTTTTAATTTAGATAAAAATATCATTTTAGAGTTATTTTTATAAAAGTAATCTCATTTAATTTACAATCTCTTTATATTTTATAATATAATATTAATTATTTGAAAACAATGACCAATATGGTATGAAAATTATTTTCTGAAAAAACATTATTGTTTCAATCACTATAATATATTTTTTAATATTATAGCAATTATATTTACATTCATATCAATAATTATTAACAAATCAACATTCAATTCAGGGAATGTATAATACCATTTGGACAAAAATAATTTTTTATCAAAATAATTTTTATTTTGCTCATGTATCAAAATCTGCAATTTAATACTTATATTCATAAGAATCGATCATTTTTTACAATATTAATGAAATAGATGTCTATGTACTGTTTTTCAAAATATTAAACATCTATACTTTTAACCTTCATATATAATTTACAAATGAATACACATATATATAATTGTTATAAAATTATAATAAGAAATAATGTACGAATGTTAATTGCACCAAAAATAATATTTTATTTTCAAATGTTCACATCTTGATTTTTCTTTCCAAAAAGTATTATTTGTAAGAGTTGGTAGGACAATCTTCAAGAAAGAGCAGTGAGATAGAGTCTTCTTAAATTACCGGCCTCTTAGAACGAGATAACTTATCTACCTTTCAGTGTTTAACTTTATTAGAGACAAAACTTACTTACTATCAACTCAAACTTGTAATACTATTTGTATTATAAAAATTAAAAATAGAACACAAGTAATTGATTATATATCAAATCAATATTCATTTGTCACATTTTGACTTTTAATTTCTGATGTAAAAGACCGTACAAAATGCAACTACATAGCATACTTTCTTTGTCAATGATATTATATATAATTTATACTAAATCATACATATAGACAAAATATATGCATCTTTCAAATAACAATATAAAAATCAATCTCAAAAATTTAAAATGTACCTTCAAACTTTTACCTTCAAAGTTCTTGTTTCTTTAATTTTCAATACATTTTTATCAAGAGCATGATCGTGTTGATAATGTATTATAAAATAGAAGAAAAACTATTAAAAGATCAAGAAAATAAGAAAAGAACTAGAGAGACAAGAAATAGATGAGAGAGTTTTTCATTCTCTTGATAATAGGTTGAACTTCAACCTTGGTACAAACTTTACAATGTAAATACCCTTTTATATAGTTTTTAGGAATGAGGGGGTTACATAAATCATAATTACAATATTTAAATTTGAACATTATGAGATTTAGGGGTTACAAAATTTTAAATACAAAGGGGTTACAAAGTATTAAATGACAGTGGTTACAAATGCATTCAAGATAATTATTTATAACAATATTTAGTTAATTTTTTTAATTCGAATGTAGCTCTAATCAATTATACATTTTATGTTTAGAATCAATAATTATATTATTACAAATAATCATTTTGAATGCATTTGTAACCACTCACCATTTAATATTCTCTAACCCTTAAATTATAATAGGTTTATGGTCAACCACTTTTGTGTAACCAATAGGGCATTTATATTATTGTAACCATTACATTTATGTGTTGTAAATGGTATTTATCACCCATTATGACCAAGGGCCTATATAAAAGGGTGTTCACATTGTAAAGGATGTACCAAGGTTGAAATTCAACCTATTATCAAGAGAATGAAAAGCTCTCCTTCATTTTCTATTTCCTCTAGTTCTCTTGTAATTTTCTTGACCTTCTAGTAGTTTTTTTTAATTTTATAACACGTTATTAGCACGATCACGCTCTTGATGAAAATATCTTGAGGATCAAAGAAATAAGAGCTTCAAAGGTGAAAGTTTGAAGGTATGTTTTTAATTTGTGAGATTAATTTTTATATTATTATTTGAATGATGCATATATTTTGTATATATGTATAATTTAGTATAAATTATATATAATATCATTGATCAAGAAAGTATGTTCTGCAGTTGCATCTTGTACGATCTTCTACATCAGAAATCAAAAGTCAAAATGTGACAAATGAATATTGACTTGATATGTAATCAATTACTTTTGTTCTATTCTTGATTTTTATAATACAAACAGTACTACAAGTTTGAGTTGATAGTAAGTAAGTCTTGTCCCGAGTAAAGTTAAACATTGAAAGGGAGATGGGTTATCCCGTTCTAGGAGGACAGTTATTTAAGAAGACATTGTCTCACTGCTCTTTCCTGGAGGTTGTCCTACCAACTCATACAAATAGTACCTTTTGGAAAGAAAAACCAAGATGTGAACATTTGAAAATAACATTCATATATTATTTCTTATTATAATTTTATTACAATTATATATGTGTGTTTATTTGTAAATTATATATGGATGTTAAAGTATAAATGTTTAATATTATGAAATATGGTACATATACATCTATCTCATTAATATTATAAAAAATGATTGATTCTTATGAATATAAGTATTAAATTGTAAATTTTGATACATGAGCAAAATAAAAATTATTTTGATAAAAAAAATCTGATCCAAATAGTATTATACATTCCCTGAAGTGAATGTTGATTTGTTAATAATTATTGATATGAAGATAAATATAATTGTTATAATATTAAAAAATATATTACAGTGATTGAAATAAGAATAATTTCTCTGAGAATAATTTTCATACCATAGTAATCATTGTTTTCAAATAATTAATATCATGATATAAAACATAAAGAGATTATAAATTAAATGAGATTATTTTTCTAAATTGAAAAATAACTCTAAGATGATATTTTTATCTAAATTAAAATTATGATTTTTATTATTTATTTTTATTAAGTTTATTTAGCTTGATATAATGTTTTTATTTATATTTCAAGTTACATGAAAAACTATGTATATGATTAAAATTATATATATATATATATTTGAATCAAATACCAAGGCCTCGAAGGCTTTTAGACTCTAAGGCCCTTAAAATATTTAGAATTATTTCAATCGTGTATATTGACTGAATTTTCTTTTTAATAAATTTTGATTCATATAAATAAAAGAAAACTTTATGATTAAAACATATATAGCTTAAAGCTACACAAAAAAAAGGAAGAGAGATTTAGTCAAAATCTTATTATTTTTATTTGTTTAAATACAAAAAAATATTATGATTGTACGGTTGATTGCACTTGAAGTTGCAATACCAATTAAATACAAAATATATTATGATATTTAATTTGATATATTGAAATAACAAAACTCAAAAAAGAAAATTCATAATCTGAAGCTATATAATAAAATAAATACTTTATAGCTTAAAATTATTAATAAATAAAGTTTTGGTTATTCGCTATTAAAAAGGGCTTTGTTAGTAAGATTTTTTTTATTACAAAGCCATTGAAAATAAAATTATAAAATTATTATAACTAGCTAGAAGATATTGAAATATTTTGAAATGTTAAAGTTATAATGTTCTGTATGTAACTAGATTAAGTTTTGTCTGTGGACCTACATAAATAATTATAGATTTCTAAATTAGCCAAAAGCTAATTAAGAAATGGTCTAATGGTAATAGAGCATTTGAAAATTTTTTATTTTACCATTTTTCTAGGTGAAAAAAATTGATTACAAATTAGTATTATCCTTAAATGCAAACATTTTATTTTATTATTTAATATTTTTATTCAACATTTATCTATTGCTTCAAATCAATTTTATAAATATTTCATGACAAACATTATTAAAAGATTCATCATAATTAAATCTGCACATTAAATTGTTATATTACCTGATCAATTAAACTTGAAATTTATTTTGATCATACAATGAATTATATAATATTAAAATATTAAAATATCATGAAATAATATTAAAGAAAAATACTATTTAATGTTGAATATGCTCCTAAAGAAGCATTCAAATATTGATATGATAAAAAAATAATGATGAAAAATCACATTTTGATATATTTTATATGCATATGTCATAAATAAAATTATTTTATGAACTATAAATATGGTTATAGTTGTTGATAATATGGTTATAATCGTTACTATTTTTCTGAAGTGGAATAATGTTCTTATTACAACACATGAAATTATATATTATAAAGTGCTTGCATTATGTATCAAATAAATTGATATTGGTTGGATATATGTAGTATCACTATATGATTGATCAATGCCTTTATAAAAAATATGCTGAAATTGAGATAATTATTGATGGCTCCTGAAGAGTAACTATTATATTTACGAATGCGACATATTTGTAGTAACAAAGTAATGGCTTATATTTTGCTAAAATTGCTCTCGAAGAACAATTAGTATATTGACAACTACCTGCTCTTGAAGATCAACTTAAAGATTAGTAGATGAATGTTCTCAAAGAACAATTAGTTTTTATCTTGGTCTATTATATTGACATACGAGGTCGATTGAAATATATTGTGATTTGGAGCAAAAAGTTTTTTGACATAAATATATTTGGCATGGTTGGCCAAATTTTTTTCTAAACCTCAATATGATACTTCTATCATGTCATGATTCAGTAAAGCAATTTTCTTGTCATTAGGGGGAGGAAACCCAATTTTGAAATAATGACATATAAAATTACTAGTGTGATATGACGCTATGTAAATATGAATTTCAAATGAGAAGTTGAAAACCAATTGATAGTTCTCAATATCAATCGACTATGTGAACATGAATCTCAAATGAGAAGTTGAAAACCAATTGGTAGTTTACAAGATCAATCATGTGCAAATATATAATCAGTTAACTGATGCACAAGTTATTTGTGAAAATTTAACACATCTAAAGTGTGATTGACCGATCAAGTTAAATGACACATATGCAAAATATTCCTAAAGAGG
The DNA here is from genome assembly GCA_030144865.1 of Tinospora cordifolia. NCBI lineage: Eukaryota > Viridiplantae > Streptophyta > Magnoliopsida > Ranunculales > Menispermaceae > Tinospora > Tinospora cordifolia. The sequence goes on from JAJIYU010012724.1 coordinate 6,747, forward strand.
AATAAAATAATATTATGCTTATATGTCTCATGAATTGTGAATTAAATATTCCATAGAATGGAATAAATTGGGGACATGAGTATTCTGAGGCATAAATATCTCGTGAAGAGATATATATTAAAAAAATTAGACATTTTCTAAATAGAATATATTTGATATAAATGTCTAATAAAATGACATAGTATGCCTTGTATGTAAAAAATATCATAAATTGAATATATGTGTGAAAATATTGAATGAAAATGAATATTGCTCATGATATTTATGATATTTCAAAGTGTCTATTGATATTCTATAAAATGGGGATCCCACACTTTAGATTGTAGAATAATTTCGACATTATAAATGGGCAATTTAAACTCATTGACGAATGAAAAATATTTTTACACTTGATAGTGTATGATGTGTTAGATGCAAATGAACATTCTATGAAAATTTTCAAAGAAATTTGATCCATAGATGATGATATATATGAAAAATCCCAGAACGATTAGAATCCCATAAGGATTAAAATCTCTGAAAGATATAAAATGCATTCTTGAAGCAAATGCTTAGAAATATAAATTTTAGAATATTTAACATTATCATATTACTTGATTATTTGCGTGCACCTTTTAGAATCCTGTTGATTGTTATTAGTAATCATATTTATATGTTCATACTATAATTACATTTATTAATTCGTGTTTATTATGCATGTCTTTATTATTTATTACTTGAATGATATAATCGTGTAGGAACTAGTAAAGAAATAGAAAAAATATCAAATTTGAAGAAATTTGATATGAAAGATATTGAAAAAACAAAATTCTATCTCAACCTATAGATTGAGAATTCTTCAAGTTGAGTTCTTATCCATCACTAAGTTTATTCATAAAGTTTTAAATGGATAAAACATCACTAAGTTATCAAATGGTAATTAAATCATTTGAAGTTGACAACAATTGCTTCATCTTCATGATAGAAAAAACTATTGATCCTGAAGTATTAAACCTTATTATCATTAATGTATTTATGCTCTTAACAAATTGCACAAGATTAGATATCGTTTTCTCTATCAAGTTACTTGCAAGATATAGCTCTCACCAGCTCGAAGATATTAGAATGACATTTAGCATATACTTTGCAATCTTCGAGAAACAAATGATATAATTCTATATTTTTGAGAAAAGCAAAGCAACACCAAAGTTGGCTAGAATGCAGATATTGAGTTCTGATCGGATCCTCATAAAATAAGGTCACAAAGATGATCTATTTTAACTTATGCTGATATTGCAATATCATAATAATCCGTGAAGCAGATTTTTCAAATGGCAATCTATGAAACAAGTTATGAAAAAATTCTGACAATCTATGAAATAAGTCATGATGTGTATAGTTGAGATCTATGATCCAACATATTCAAAGATATCATGGAAGCTCGTCTGTCAACATCATATGAAGAAAATGCAACATGTATTGCGTGATTACAAGAAGGATTTATCGAAAGTTACAGAACTAAGTATATTTCACTAAGATTCTTCTTTAGATATGAGCTTCAGATGAATGATAGAATTGATATTCAATAAATAAGATTGAGTAAAAATCTTGAAGACTTATTCATAAAAGTTTTGTCAAGTACAAGATTTGGATGTAATGGCTCAAGACATTTTAAGTATGACAACAAAAGAAAGTCTACACATGTTTTCATGAGGGAGAGAATAAAGACGAGTTATTGATTAGTGCATTGTACTTTTTTTCCCTTGGCTAAGGTTTTGTCCCGCTGAATTTTTCTTGCAAGGTTTTTAATGAGACAGTTATAACAATAATATAAGACTCCAAAAGAATATGTATTCTTTTTTCTACTAGATTTTTGTCTTATTGGGTTTTATCTAATTAGGTTTTAATTAGGTATATTCTCATATAAAAGACATTCAAAGGGGGAGTATTATAAATAATTATTTTGAATGTCTTTGTAACCACTCACCATTTAATATTCTCTAACCCCTAAATCATAATAGGTTCATGGTCCACCATTTTTGTGTAACCTATAGGGCTTTTATATTATTGTAACCATTACATTTATGTGTTATAAATGGTATTTATCACCCATTATGACCAAGAGCCTATTTAAAGGGGTGTTCACATTATAAAGGATGCACCAAGGTTGAAATTCAACCTATTATCAAGAGAATGAAAAGCTCTCCTTCATTTTCTATTCTCTCTAGTTCTGTTCTAATTTTCTTGATCTTCTAGTAGTTTTTCTTTTATTTTATAACATATATCTTGTTTTACGACATAAGAATTTATATAAGTTGTTCCCCTCCTTTTTAAAACATGGAAAGTAAGAATATTTATTCATTTTTTTCATGGATGAAATAGTTTTCTCCTATTTCTTTAGTGGAGTGAAATTGATGTTTAGTTGATTTTGTCAAAGTTACCTTTTCTAATTTAATAATTGTAGCGTTTGAATGAAGTATTTCAATATGATTTAGAAGAATAATATTTAAAATATGGATAAAATGACTTCTCGTAGAAAGCAAAGATTAGTTGTATCATATATAGTATAGAATCTATAGATACTTTGTTAATAAAGTTTTTAAAAATTTAAAATTTTTAAGCATGCTTTAATTACCTCAAATTATGTATTGATATTATTATTAAGAACAATTTGAGTATGACTGGTATACTTATATTTTTTTTATACAAATATAATATTTATAATTAGTAAATAAATAAAATTATACCTCCAGATAGTTATTACCATTTCATTAAATAGTTATAAGTGATATAATTGCATAAAAAAAATTGTAATTATACTTGTTATGTTAGCTTTTTTTTTCCTTTTTCAAAAGATTGATAGTTGCACGTACCTATTGCTTAATTTGATTTTTTTTTTTTTTAAATCATAGGTCAATGCACAATGTTGCAAAAATGTGTTTCAAAATTATTTTAATTTAATATTTACATCAATAAATCATTATTATCATTTAGATTAGTTACATGAATTTTTTTTTTTTTTGTTTGGTTATTACTCATTTTTTAACTAGGAGACTAATTTTGCTGAGAGTAAGGTACACATAATCATCCTTAAACCAGCCAAACTATCACTTATATTGAATGAAAGAAAATTATAAACAAAAATTAAAAAAAAATAAAAAGGAAAGAGGATAACTTTAAGGTAAATTTTGAAAATTACATTTATATTATTTATCCTAAGTAAAGCCACTTATCCTCGAATGAGGCTTGTTTTATTCAAATTATGTGCTTACTCCCCGGTTATTGCTCATTGGAAATCAATTTCTTATTCAATAAAATGCGTGATAACATTTAGTGAAAAGAAATACATTGGAAATCAATTTCTTATTCAATAAAATGCGTAATAACATTTAGTGAAAAGAAATACATCAAAAGATACTTAGATTAGGGGTGACAATTTATGACACAACACAAAAACCTGACACGAACACGACACGAAATTAACAAATTTAAATCAACACGAAAAATCCAAAAATGACACGTTTAACACGATTATAAATAATTTAAGAGATAAATTATAAAAAAAATTAATTTAAAATTAATATATTTATTAATCTATTGATAATGTAATTCATTATTATTATTTTAAATATAATTTTTTAATATTTTTTAATAAAAAATATTTTAAAATTTGGTTATAAAAGATTAAATAGATCATAATAAATACACGATTGAAAACACGATTAAACACGACCCATTTACGACACGACCTATTTATAACACAATAACACGAATTGTCACCCTTAACTTAAACCACATCATTCTTTTCTTCCAATTAGGACAATTTCAATACAACGAATTTCTGATAATCTTACACAAAATGAAATTGGTGCACTTAGATTATATCTGTTTGATTCATATCAAAATGTCAACCCAAACAAACGAAAAAAAATATCATTTGCTTGTTCTGTACACAAATAAGGTATAAGGAGATGCTACAAGCAGGTCTAACATTAAGAAATTTCAACGCCAATTTACACTTGGGGATTGCCTCTGCAGTAACACTCTTGGGTATTAAGTGATGATGAATCAAAATCACAGCACGCATGAACTCGATGCGTGCTGTCAAGCCGACATCCCAAGCCTGCAGAAAATCGATGACCATTATCATTTGTGTAATGGCTTGATGATGGTAAGAAAGCTTTAATGATTCAGTTTAAATTGGTACCTTAGTTATGGAACATGAATGTGTTTGATTTAATTCTGGGTTTTGTTCCTTGTTAAGAGTCATTTCGTAATGCTTCAACTAGGAGGAGGTGCTGCGCTAGTGCTAAGAGGAGGTGCTGAGATAGTAGTATTGCTGGGTGGAGGTGGTGCTGAGCTAATGGCGAGACTGGCTACTTTGGCCCTTCTGAAACATAAACTTTGACTTGTTAACTTTACTGGAGGAAACAAAAGAAAACAAATAACTACAATGAGCATACTACACGTCATACCTTATTACTGCCTGCTTTGGAGTATTACCTTTCTGCTTCAACAAACCTTTTGAAAAAAGTAAAAGAAAATTAATGTCGCAATATGGAGGCATATCATGATGAAAAAGTTAAAATTTTGCATAAAGATAGGAATTTTACCTGTTTTAAGAGCAAATGAAGTTGAAGTGGATCGGCGCGTTCCCCGTTCAGCCTTGATAATAGAGATAACAGAATCTGCACCAGAACCCAAACCTCTCCTTCCCACCAGCTTCACCCCGAGCTTCTCTGACAGGTAATGTAACCTTGCTTCATCGCCCCCTCTCACCTCTCTCAGTTCAATAGCCTGCTGCTTTGACAAAAGAGTGTAAATATGAAACTGTTGCTGCTGATTAAAATGTGAATGAAGCTGCTGAAAAAGCAACTTGTTAGAATGCTGTTGATCTTGCTTTGATGCTTCATTACTCTTCTTCTTTGCCCCACCAAATGTGATCCTCAAGATTGCCTGTGCTTTAGGGTCAGCACTGTTTCTTGGGAAAATAGCAGCAAAACTCCCAAATTCTAGATCTGGTTCCCTAAATAAATCAGCAAGCAGGGCAGCACAAGATTGAGCATCTTTTGATGGGCTCCTCTCCACCTTAATCCGCATCGCTCGGGCATTTGCATGGTGCGCCATATTTGCTGCTTCCCTCAACCCACTAAGAAAAGCACCGTGCATTGTTGCAGGGTATCGCCTGGTAGTAGCCTCCCCAGCAAAGAAAAGCCTCCCATCTCCGACATTTTCAGCTAAGATATCATAGTCATCCCCTGATGCCCCAACTGCCACATTAGAATAAGAACCCAGACTAAAGGGGTCACTACCCCACCTAGTGCAGACAGTTTGGATGGGCTCAGGTACATCAATTCCTTGAGGCTCATATATACCTGCAAGAATAAGTTTTGGGGCATTTAGCAAGATTAAGAACCGTAAAAATTAGAACTTTTCCGTCTAAAAGTAGAATGGAAAAAAATCTGTGTAAATAAGTTTGGGTACACTAGGTAAGATTATACCCCTAAAAGCCAGAGATTCTCTGACTAAAACTGGAACTGAGACATACCCTTAAGAATCTGTAGAACATGAGTCACAGCATCAGTGGGGGGCATGCTTTCAAACTTATGTGCAGCTTCTCCAGCAACAAGTGCAATCAGGAGAGGGCCGCCAGCCACAGGTGCATAGCTATAAAAAAGAAAGAACTCTCCCCTCCGGTTAGGATCATCTGAGAGGTGTCCAAAAGTATCAAGATCGGAGCCCCAAAAAGCATAAGGAAAAAGCATTGCAACCTTATTTAACAGCCCAAAACCCAACCTCTTTATCCCATCAAGCTTCCTCTGAGGCAGCTCAGGAATGAACTTGATTGAACCACTCTTTAAAACGCCAAGAGGAACTGTACAGAGTGCCATGTCAGCCTCAAAAACTTGGCTCCCTGCAATAACCTGCACTCCATCACTCCCGTACCGAATCGTGTGTATCGTTTTCTCATACATGATGGGTAAATTCTCAGCCAAAGCCTGGACCAGCCTCCCATTCCCTCCAGGCAAGAAACAGTGATCTCCTCCCATGTCATAAGGATCATCTTGGTCCCAAAATGCAAGAGAAAGCTTTGACAACAGCCCTGCATTTGCATATTCAAGATTTGCAAGATGCCAATTGAACAAGTTCAACTCCTCAGAATTAACAGCTTCGCCATAAACTTCTCGAAAGGTCTCAAGCGCAGCACCAAGTGAAACATCCACGGACACCTCACCCATTAGCTGCCTCAACCGGCTTGCCTTGTCCAACAACCGATTAAATGCAGTCTCAACCTTGGAGTCCATTTCTGGGTCTACAGGCTTTCCATCAGGACAATAAAGTGGGCATTTATCTCTAACCTTATGCAAAGGATAACCCAATTGCCGAGCCAAAATACCGAGTGGATTTCCCAGCGTACCCGTCAAAACACTTCCCCCCAAGTCTGCTGCCGCATTCCTACTTGCACCCTCCATTTTCTTCGTATAAACCCGTCCGCCAGCCCGTTTCCTCCCTTCCAAAACAACTACTTTAAACCCAAAAGCCATCAACTGCCTGGCAGCAGCTAAACCGGCCAACCCGGCTCCAATGATAATCACATTGGACTTAGTTGCATCCACAGGAATGTTTTCCTTAATCGCTGGAGCGACCCCAAAATTAATGTACCCATGAGAAAGTAAGTAATTATAAGCTGTGTTTAAAAGGGAATGACAATGAGGGGGCACAGAAGCTAAAAACTCTTCCTTTGTCACCCAATTCGATACGTTTTCTCTCCATCTAGTTAGAATGTGGTTCCTAATCAAAATGTAGTTTACCTGTTCGATTCCTCCCACAACTGTTACGACCCCAGCGTCGATTTCTTCGTCTATTAGGGAATCTGCGGGAAACCCAGAAGATAGTGCGATCAGAGCTTCAGATGTGGCTTCTTTATTGATTACAATGATCTCTTCGGAGACGTCGAGCAGGGAAATCGGCGTTGAACTTGGATTTTCTACATGAGGTGGTTTAAATTGAACGGAAGAAGATGCAGGGAGAGGTAGTTCGTTACTGAAACTATTCGCAGTGCCGTTGGAGAGAAAAGATGGAAGGAGCTGATTGGAGAAGGGAATTGATGAGAGCTTGCGAGCTGGTCTGCCTCGCCTTCGCTTCTTAGGGAAATTGAGAGGGAGAAGAGAAGTGAAATTGAGGTTAGGGTTCGCATTGGAATTGGGATCAGGGTAAGGGTTAGGAATAAGAAGGGGATTAGGGTTTGGTGATTGTAAAGGGGGAGGATTGATTTGGGGAAAACTAGAGACAGGATTTGGATTCGAAGGGCCAGGCTCAGTCATTGAGTTACGTGAATTTTCTGTAGCAGAGATTAGCGAGGAAAGAGCCGTGCATTTGGAGACGAAGGGTGCGCCAGGGAAGCATTAAGAAATTTTTGTATTTATTAATTTTAAGTTTGTGAATCATAAAAGTTTTATACTTTTATTTATTCATTTCTCTTGTGCACCGCGGAGGCGCGTACCCTCTTTTATCTGATAATACGTCTCATTAAAAGTATACTAGATAAAACTCGGTAGAGAAAAAAAAATTCTAAAGGGATAAAAACTACATATTATCATAGTTTTATAGTATTATTAAGATTGTCTTATA
>JAJIYU010012725.1:0-14359 GCA_030144865.1 Tinospora cordifolia
GGCTTGGAAGTAAAGATTATTAGAGTTTTGACTCAAACTCAAAATTGCAAGCGTCTAATTTGAGTATGAGTAGAATAAAAAATATGTTAATTTAAATAGGTTTTTAATTAGAATTTTTTTTAAAATCTAAATATAGTAAGTATCTAATTTTATTATTAGAGTTGTATTATAAATATGAAATAGATAGATTATATTAAAGTGTGGTAGAATGAGAAAGTATCAATTTATATATTAAAAGATTATGAGTGATAAAATGTGTGACAAAAAGTAAGTATTTGAAAGATAACTTTATAATTGATTTCTTTATCTTAAGAATATGTGTCGATTGACTAAACCACATTAAATTTTTCGTATGATTGCTTGAATTTTTTTTATTTGAAAATTTTTCGTATGATTGATCATGTAAAAACCACAATGACAGAGGTGCGCGTGAGGATTTATGAATTTCGTGAAAGCATCTTTTTATAAATTATAATTTATTAGTAGTACTTATTCTCCTGTTTGATAGAGTAAATGATATATATATATATGGTGAACCACGTAATTTATGTATATATTATTGCTTGTGTGTTCATTTCTAGTTGCATTAGATTGATTTTATTGTTTGGGTTTATATGTTCATTTGATTCACTTTTATTTTCATTGCAGGTAATAAATTGGTATAAGACCCACATCAAAAAATTGAATTTGGACTTGTTGAGTTCATTATAACAGTTGTTTTCCTTGTCATATCAGTTGGCGTGTTTGGAACACTTCAGCTTCTCACATGAAATCATGCATTACAGCCCACCTATATATCTATCATGCAAAAGGGTAGCCATAGCACTTCTAGGGTAGCGATTGAAACACAAATGCAAATGGGGGTAACAACATTACAATAGGATTTCGTTCAGTCCTAGGCTTGTGTTTAGTTGTAGTACAGTAGGATTAAAAATAAATCTGGACTCATTTGCTTATTCTATACGCTTAGAAGATAAATCAATCATATAAAACAGATAAGATTGCTTCGTCCAACTTATTTTTCTCCTTCATTTTTTTTCTTATTTCTTCTTGTGTTGATGCTAATTTAGTGTAACCTATTCTTTGGTTCTTCCACCATATTCTCTTTTTAATTCTTCTTCTTTTTTTTTCATCCTTTTTGTTCAAATTGCTCCTTCATTTCTTTCTTTTCTTTTTATTTTGTACGATTTTGCAAATCCGAAAATTTAATTTTATAAAGCAAAATTTTCATTTTTAAAGTAATTTAATTTTTTATATTGATTTTTTAAATTCTAAAATATATACCACTGAAAACAAGATTATTCAGCTTTAATCTCATTTTATCTGTCATATCTAATCCGTTAATAAAATTTTATAAAAATAATTTATCTTATCTTGCATACCAAACAGATCCAAAGAACGAATAATGTGCATGTGATAGGTTATTTCAGCAATACTAGACAATCTAGGCTTGAGTATGGTAGACGCATGCTCATCAGATGAATAAAATAAAGTATAATCACTATCAATTAATATCTTGACAAATGTCATTTAATATTATTATTTCGAGTTAAGTGGATGTTACTCAATGTTTATTAATTAATAAGATGTTTTGAATTTGAGCTTTAGATAGGAAACATGATTTCCCTTTGAAACAACCAAACACCTCAATATGTAGTAGAATTATATAATAATGTGTCTGATTATTTCATACCTAATAAAAATATATCCTTTGAATAAAATAAAATAAAATAAAATATGCACTAAAACATCCTCGTGACAAAAGTATTGGAAGGGACCTATTTAAGAGGTGCACAAAAATTATATATTACTTCAGTACAAAAAAAAAAAAGAGTCATATCCATAATTACTTAACACACTTTCTTTGTAGTGTAGTGTTAGAATCTATGTAGGATTTTATATTTTATTTTCATTTTAACTGCAATCTAATTAAGATTTATACCTAGTTAGGATTTTCGATCAAGTTTGAAAACTTTTAGGAGTCTATTAGTTTTAGTTTAGGTGTCATTTTGGTCAATAAATATATTAAGATGTAATTATGAAAATGCAATTTTTGATTGTTTGACTGTATATTTATTATTGACTGTCTGATTACTCTTATTAGATATTAGGTGGCTCAGTCAATTTAATAATTATTTTTTTTTATTTTGGTACAATTTTCTTGTATATTAATTTTTAGTTGGAAGTTTAAAACTTTGTTAGTTTCTATTGGAAACTTGTTGGATATTACAAAACTATTTACAACTCGTACCAATAACCAAAGAAGGCCTGCCCCTCCGTGTCAATCCAGTAGACATAACCCTTCTGATGCCCACTGACCACCTCATATTACCAACTCTCGTTTCCCAGAGTTAACTTAAAAGTGCCTGGCTGTGGCTTAAAAGAGTTGCCAATGCCCCCTTCGATGCTTGTTGGTGGAGACTTAGACCCTTTACAAGCAAACATTTAAAAAAAAAAAAAATCATTTTCACTCACATGCAAATACATTCCCCACAAAAAAAAAAAAAAAAAAAAAAGAGAATAGGTTGCAAAAGAGAAAGGTATGCCCTCTCACTAGAGCAAAGCCTCACCAAAAATGTGTGGATCAAAGTGATGATGGTGAAAGGTGGTCGGACATAACAATTTGTAATAACCTAACTTCCAGAAGCAAAACAAACAAACAAAAAAAGATCAAGATCACGATCCTCAATTTAAGGGTCGTGGTCTTGCGTCTAACTTAGTGGAAGAGGGACATCACGTGAAGATCGAGGTCCTGTGATTGAAAATGGTCTCATCAGGGGACTGCGGTCCTGGTTTGGAAGATCACGGTCCTGTAATAACAAAACTTGTAAATCTTGGCTAAGACGTACGACTGCGGTTTGAGATCGTGGTCCTGTGATTAGGAACACGTTAAGACCGTGGTCTTAGATTGTGGTCCTACAATTGAAAACTAAAAACAGGAATGCATTGACCTGCACAGAAAACCCTAACTGTATGTATTTATGTAATATATATATGTGCATGTGGAAGCCTAATCACGAACCCTTCCCGCAGGCACTCTCCTCTACTCATAAAACAAGCCCTCGATGCTTTTTTGTAGTTCCCTTCCCTCCTACCACATGCATCATGAACTAAATACACTCAATCCAACCATTCCTAACTACCTTACAAGCATCGACAGAAGGAGAATAGTGCTACTGGGGAAGAATCCGAACAGTGCTATTAGGGAAAAATTCGAACAGTGACACTATTGTAGACATGTAATACATCAGTTCTCCCCTTAGTTCGTGTTTATTACCACTGTGTGTGCATACCTTGAGATAATGTGTACTATTTTTGATAAAACAATGCACATAAAGTATTTAAAAATATTCCAGCGAGGTGAACGAGAGAAGCAGTTAGCAGGAACAAAGTATAATACATTTCTATTCAATATGAAGTGTATTTTTCAATCTAAGTTTAACGTATTGAAGCCCATACATGAGAGAAACTAAGAGGTAGAGTAACACTTTTTTCGAAATCGCGTAACTACTGCAGTGATGATCGTAATACTGTACACAAAACATTCCTCTCGGGTTGTTATGGTAGCCTACTGCCGTGACACGACGAGAGTTGTATTTTTCGAGTCTCATGCACACATCATAATTGATTTGATTATCATATAACATATTTTTAGTTAATAATTGTTTTATGAGTTAAAAACTGTGTGAATGTTTATACTGATAAGGATACTATATTAAATCAAAATGTTGAGGATTTGAAATTGTACAAGGTGACTAAACAAGGGCCCAAGGGATACGAATAACAGGTGGGAATGATTACCTTGCTCTCTATTCTTATTTGAGTTTAAAATGTTGAACATGATGATTGTTTACTCTATTATGAATGCTTAGAAGTTGCTAGGGTGCAATTAGACATTGATTTGATACTATGATGCCTTTTGTTGGTATGATAATGCATACCCTGATTCTTGTATCCATGTTCATTGCTTGCTTTTATAACATGCGAAATAGTTATATACTTGATAGTCATGAAATGATTATCAAGTCTGGTTTACTTGAATGTTATTAATTGTTCTATACTTTCTATGCTTAACATAACGAGATGAATGACTATGTAATCTTAATTAAAGTTAAACTAAGACTTGAACCACGTACCAACGCCTGTGATCTAAAGGGGTATCACGGTGGGTTTTCTCGTAGATAGAATGATGGGTTAACCCGTAATTCTCAATGATAGAACAATAGGTGTAACCCTAGTTCTTGGGTGATGGAATGATAGGTGTGACTCTAATTCTAGGATTGGGTAATGGGTGTGCCCCAATAGCCCTTAAAAATCTGGCATATAGTGCATCTTCCTTGTTTCCTTGATATGATGATGATGAGAGAACACTGAGGTAACAAGTTTCGATCAAATTAACAATTGATGGACAACTGAATGTTTGAAATGCCTAATGTATGTCAAGTGTTTACATGTTTGACATTTTGACTTGAATAATATTATGGATGTACTATGTATGATTCACTGGGCTCTTGAGCTCACCCAACCTTTCCATGTAAGGTAACCCTTGAAGCAGTGTAAATCGATAGCACTACTAAGTTTTGTGTAGTTAGCTGCAAACCTTGCTGTGGAGGTTGTCATGTAATTTTCAATTTTTAGTATTTAGTTTAGACTGGGCATATGGTCCTTCAGATTAAATTCATTGTTGATTCTCTTTATGATTTGGATTTCGGCCACCTGGGCCATGATTTAGATATTTTATTTAGAGGTTTCATTTCAAACATTGTCAGGCTTAAATTTTGAAGTTTGATGATTAAATTGTTTAATTATCTTCTTATTATTACATTAGACAACTCTTGGTATGTACAAGAGATTGATGACTGATTTGCATGAGATTTGGTACGTCCAGAAGGTGTTTAATGAGAATTGAATATGAGAAATGTAACGTCCCAGTTCCTGACAAATGACATATATGGCAATATTTAATGATTTATGGTTGTCCCTCTTCATGCGTGACCCAGACGTGACAAAAATGAAGGCTCGAGAACTTGGGTGTTACACAGTTAGGAAAGAAAGAAAAGAAGAAAAAGAAAATGAAGGAGAAACTAAGAATAGAAAGGACAAGAAAAGAAAAAATAGAAGAGAAGAATGAAAAAGAGAGAGAAAGATAGAGAGAAGAAGAATGACAAGTTACAGTAGGGAACAAGAAAAATGGTGGAAGGTGCAATGAGCAAATGGAAAAGAAAATGGGCTTTTGACCCGATTACCCTTAAAAATTAAAAATATTACTTTAATGCTACTGTTTCAAAAATAATAACTTTCTTACCCTACATTTGTACAATCTACACCCAATTAACATCCAAAGTGGAGACAAGCTGGCTAGCTGTTAAATTGTACAAACAATACATTTGTACTAAAAGCGCCTTAAGTACATTTTTTTAAAAATTTTTTATGACCATTTCCAATGTATACTAGTAACCTCTTACTAAATCCCGGAAGTGATGAAATGATCTTTTGACCCCCAAATCAAAATTTACCTATATCACTTTCTTTTCTAGTTTTTTATTAAAACTAGTTAACTTTTAACCTAATTTTGTTCACGGTGGGCGAATTGGGAGGCAGTTCTAGCGTGTTCTAATTGCTTCCTATGAACTTTCGAAAGTGACGGAATAATTTTTCAACCCCCGGATTATATTTGCCTATGTCACTTCCTCTTCTAATTTTAGACTACAAGTTTAGACCTTAAAGCCTATTTTCATTCACCATGGGCAATTCGGGATGAGTTTTTTTGCGAGACCAATTCTAATGCATTCTAATTGCCTCATACGAACTCTCGAAAGTAATGAAATATTTTTTTCGACCCTCGGATCATAATTTTCATGTCACTTTTTTTTTCTAGTTTTTGGTTAAAACTAGTTAATTTAAAACCTATTTTCATTCACAACAAGCATATAAGTTAGGATGGCACAAAAGCTTGGAATGCTCTATCTAACTTCTAGGGTTTAGGTTAATTTTATGAAATCTCTGCTAACAATTGGGAAAATTTTTTCAAACACACACAACGAGCTCCCAAGAATCCAAATCACACAAGATGTCCTTCGTTTTTCGGGTTTCCATCAAAACCCTAACCCCATGTTTACCAAAGACCAAGTTGAAGGTGTTTTGTGAACACCCTTTGGGCCTGATTTTGGGGCGAACATGAAATCAAAAATTGGTTAGCTAGCATTCCATGACATCGTGAGCATTTTGTTAACAGAAATGAGATCAAACCTTCTTCGATCTAGGTGGGTTGCTCCTCTTTCCTCCTTTTCGTTCTCCTTTGGTTCACTCCTTTTCCTTCAGATTTGTTCTTCTTTTCACTTGCTCTCAAAATTCATTCACTCCTCTTCCTTCTGTTCACCTGTCATTTGACTGCCGATTTTCACTTGCCCTCTGATTTATTCGACTGTGTGAGTTCACTTTTTTACAAAGATGCACTGTGTAATGCACAATGAAACGTTTTAATCAATTAACTGGGCAAGTTTTATTTATTTATATTTTTACAACAAGGGAAGACATCTTCACACCCTTATATGTTTCAATTCTTCTCTAGTGACATACATGGAGTTAGTGTACAAATGGAAACAATTTTTTTAACTATTGTACTAAAAATGCATCTTTTATTAGAACAAAAAAATTGGCCTGAAGGTGTCTTTACAAAAGATGCCTTTGATAGTTGGTCACCTCTTCTTCTTGCTAGACGCTGAATGGGCCCTGATTGTACAAATGTAGGGCAAGAAGATCATTATTTTCAAAGCAATGACATTTTGGTAATTTTTTTAATTTTAGGGTAACCAAGTCAAAAACTCAAAAAGAAAATTGTTAACATGAGTCATATGGTTGACATTCCTACAAATAATCGAAAGAAATTTCCATCGTAAAAAAGCCAAATGTCCAAAAATGGTCTTTTGTTAGTATGTTCGTCGCTAAATATAGAGGCATTCCAAAAAAAGTGTGCCCTATCTTATCAAAGTTCATCAATATGCTTGTTGGTACTTGCAAAATGCAGTAATCCGTTGGTAGGTAATTATTAAACCTAGGCAATAAGTATGCGCCCTATGAATACAAATCCTTTAGTAAGTGCATCAGTAAGTTTACGTGCCCTACACAACTAAACGAGTTAGTATTTTTTGCCGATAAAGGGGATGATTCACATTGTCCATGTTGAGTATTGATCACTAGATAATTGACCTTTACATTCAATGTTCCATTTGTGAACAATAATGATTGATATTCTATATGTTGAAAATTCGTCAATAAATGGTTGACCATTACATTCAACTTTTTGTTAGTACTCTATCGATGCATGTGATGATCAATATTTTTTTATCTCAGGTTTTGATCGGCAATTCCATCAGAAATTCCCTTCAAAAAAGACAATTGATAGTTTATAAGTGATTCCACATTAGCATCAATTCACCTTCCATTGTAAACATGCCATTTGTTTTCTAGTGAAAACATACCGTAAGATATAATTTTGTTGGTAATCGCAATCGTTAATATGTCGGTATTCTATTGTATATTTTTTTTCTATGGTTTTTACTATATTTAGTCACAATTTCATTCGGTCGGTAATTTTTATTAGTATTTCTTTATTTTCTTGTGGTGTAATTATCTCATTATGATTTTTCATAGTTATAAGAACAATCTCCTTTGAACATAATGATATGTATGGTCTGAATGATTCACTAATCTACAAGAGAAACCTTTAAAACTTAAAGAAAACTTGTCAATGGTTAGATTGTATACTTTGCAAATGATTGCAATACATGGGCACTAGAAATCGTCGAGAGAAACACACTGAGTTTTTAATATGACTTTTTGTAACACCCCCAGCTCCCGATCTCTATCGCATACGACATAGGCGACGTGCTTGTCTTGTAGCTTGAGACTTCATTTCTTTCAAGTGCAGTCCATCGTGCTTTCTATTTGAGAATTGAAGATATTACTTTTTCTTTACATCATTTATCACATATGTTAGTTTTACCAGATCATATCCCAAGGTACAAAATAGAGTATAAATACAACAGAACAACAATAATCTCAGGATTGCATGATAACTGAAAACATTAATTTATGATAAGAGTTATAAACAAATCTTGTGGGCTCCATAGCCAACTTTTAATAATACAAATATTGTCTGCCCTGATGACCGACAACTGAAATGATCAAATATAGTGGGTCACATGCCCTACAATACATTTATTTTCTAATATCCCCATGTTGTGAGGCACACTACTACTGATTTACATTGATTTGCTAGAAGCAATGTCTTCAGTGGTTATCTGAAAAAAATGATTGGGTGAGCTCAAGAGCCCAGAGGATCATACACAATACATCAATAGCATTATTTAAATCAAACACAGAACATGCAAACACTTATCATCCATTAGGCGTTTCAAACATTTATTTATCAACAATTGTCAATTAGACCGAAAGGGGTTAATCTCTGTGTTCCAGATCTAGGGAGAGAGATCAATTTTGAAACTCAAACCCTTCTATGTGAAATGAGATCATTTCTAAAACCCAGTCTGTTCAGGTGTCAATCTTGACCACCAGTTCTAATTCTGCACGTAACACACACGAAAGACATTTGTCCCCGCGCCAGTAAGTGGTTGAAATCTTTATTTAATCTTATTTTTGTGTACAGAGCATAATAAAATAAATATTTCGTCAATAATTAAACATTTCATCAGCATGACATCATAAATCAATATTTTCATAAATGAAAACAATGACTTTTGATTTTTAATGTAGAAGATCGTACAAGACGCAACTACATAGCATACTCTCTCTGTCATAAATAATATAAATTAAAAAGAAAAGAAAATCATTAAATCAATATTCTTGCATACTTCTAGGCATTCAAATAATGTAAACATCACATATTCAGTATTAAAATTCAAATAATACTAGAGAGTAGAGTAATCACTTCCAACTCAATAGTAATTCCCTAAATCTCAACTGGTTCCAAGTCTTTGGCCAACAGTCTTCAGGATCTACGTTTTGAAAATGTGATTTAATAACTGTCCATGAACAGTACCGTTTAGATGAACAATGCTAAATAGTACCAGTGAACAGTACCGTATGAACAATACCGTATATATTAACAGTAGACTACGTATGTGTACTGAAATGAATAACGACATCTTCAATCTTAAATAGAGACTAGAGCAGAGTGATTATACTTGCTTTGATTAGAAAAACCCTCCAATTAGTTCAAAAGAGGTATCCAACAGTAGATCTTTACTACTGTTATGCAGAAACTAAGGTTTTTCCCTTCCTACTACTATATTTGCTGTCTAAAATAGTTGAAGAACAAGAGAAGAGAAAAGAATAAGCAAAGAAATTCTTTCTTTTTTGTTAGAATGAATTTTCAGAATGAGGGGGAGAGGGGGGAAGGAGGGTTGATATAGATTTTTTTTGGCAGAAAAAAATGAAACTGCACAGTTGTTAATAGTTTGTTACTGTAGCTACAGTGCCAGTTACTGTAGCTACAGCAACCACCGAACCTTAATTTATTTGTCAACAAAATAGTGACTATATTTTTGAACGATAACTGTATATTTAAACAGTAACTGTATATTTGAACAGTAATTTTTTTAACTCAAATTTCGGGTATTATAACACTAAAATTGTAGGTATTACACTTTTAGACAAGCATGTGTTAAGAATGTAAAGTAAAAAAATTTAAATTTCATAATTAAATGTTCTTTTAAAAAGTTTAATGAGAGTATTTGCTTAAGAGTGTTACTAAACCAACTCTATTTTTTAAAACTAATCATCGTATTCTTATTTATTTATTTCTTTGTTGAGAATTTCTCAAGCCACTTTAATCATTTTCTTCGCTTTTTTTTTTTTAATATTAAAAATTATAATTACAACTTATTGTATTTTTAATATTTTAGAAAAAAGATAAATAAATGAAAAAATTTTAAGAAAAAAAAATAAAAATAAAAGAAAAGAGACTAGGGTTGTCAAATGGAAAGTAAGGTTCGATCCGATTAAAATGACTCTTTCAAGCGGGGCGTAGAAAGTCCATAAGCAGGGTGTATGGAGCTGCTCTCCCTTGTATTATTAATTGAAACTCGTTTAACGGTTAATGGTTTTCGGGTGGAGGTAGGTTAAAATCAGGCGACTCATACTGGAATCGGCCAGATAAAACCCCGCAGTCGCTGTTGAAGGAGAAAAAGGATTTAGGGAAGATGAGTGGAGTAGCGAGCAAGATCGGAGATTGGACATTCAAGGCTTTCACGGCAGGGCTGGGCGTTGCCACCATTTATCTGGCGGGCACTTTCTCCATTAACATGTACCGAGGTTTCGCTTGGCACAATTCCCAACAAGTAATTGATCTATTCAGAACCCTAGTCGACTCTATTATTCTCTTGATATTGAATTTCATTATGTATTTTATGTGTGTTCAAAGAAAAAAAATTCATTTGCTTCGTTCAATCCAAGTCGTGTTTGATGAAATTCTTTCTCCTTTGTTTTTAATGTTACCCTCTTCCACATTGGATTGTAAGGAAATTGTATACAATGGCAAGGAAGCCAGTCCGATCAATAATTAAGATATGACAATGATCAACAAACCTTAAATTTCTCTCGCTTCCTATTTTTTTCCTCTTAAGGATGATCTAAAAATACTATCAATGTCTGAATTTGTTTGTGTTTATATTGGAAAATATTGAGAGTTATGTCCTAGTAGTAAGAAAGAAATTACTGAAATTCAATGAAACTAGTACTGCACTTTCTGCAACTATGATAAGCATGTCTAGAGAAATAAGGAAAGAGTTTATACGAGCTTGTTTGAGGAGTCAGGTTAGCTATTAGGGGATATTTATTACAATTTCAGAATGTTTGGTTCTTTGAGTCCTATAAGTTTTCAAGGGCTCTTCTCTTCTAAATTAATTTGGCTTTCTTGTTATCTTGTATGTGATTAAGAAACTTGATGAGTAGCAACATCAATAACATCTGAAAGCCTTCTTATTCTGTTCATGTTTACAATTAGTTGTTAAATGTATGATCAGAATGACAGTAGGGAAATGCATGGTTCCATATACCAGATGTCAAGTTGACACCGCCTTTCTTGTCCAGCCATAGGAACATATGTAGAGCTACCTTATAATGCTGATGCAAATTGAGTTGGTGTATTGTGAACACATATCTAGGGTCAGTGAGCTGCTCTTTGTGCAAGGAGGAGAGAGCTACGGCACGTCCCATGCTTTGCTTTGCACTTGGCTTTTTTCTCCTTGTATGGGTGGTAATGTTTGAACTTAGGACTTTTTATAATATCTTCTGTTCTGTATTTGTTACTTTCAGTGCACCCATATGGCTGACCTAGAGATTGTTTGGCTGCAAAAGATGGTGGCTTTCTCTTCCATTTTTCTTTTTCCTACTTCCATCTTCTTGCAACTTTGCCTTCGGTATATTACTCTTGTCTATTGCAAGATTAACTCTGCCCCCAGTATGACACTCGTAATGATTCCTCATCACCTGAATTTTGGATATGTCAGTCTGTGCCATATATTTGAATGCTCTTGGTTGTTCTTACAGATTTTTTTTTCCCTCTCTTATTTGATACTGTTCATGGCTTCATCTGCTGTTCTACTACTATTGTTGAGAGTTCTCTAACTTGAATTTTATTTTCTTTCTACAGAAGCTTGAGAATGAAGAATCTAAAGAACAAAGCCAGTGACAGAAACTCATGTAGACTCCAATCATGGATTGTTTTCTTTTTCCTTTGTGATTCTTTCTCACAAAGAAAGTGGCCCTCAACCATGTATAGCACTAAAAGCATGTCTCAGTTTTAAACATTACAACTGAATATTATTTTGTGCTACGTGTTTGGGTTAAGAGTTTCAGTTTTGGTTACTTCAGACACAACCTTACTTATTTTTAGCTTCTTAGGGATTGAAATATTTGTTACACTGTTATTTTCTGTATGCTGCCAGGTTAAAAGAGTTGGCAATATGTGATTGAGACAATTGCAGTTCTCCTTATCTTGCACAATTGAGACACTTTCACAGCTTCCGTTGAATAAATATAAGGACCCCGCTTTTTTGTGAGTTGAACCAACGTATACAATTGCAGCAACTGCAATGAAAATGAATCGAAGTGAATGCTTGACGTGTTGCCGGGACAAAGATTGAGTAGAAATTGAAAATGGTACAATCACAAAAGGCTACAATAAGGAATAATGATTCCCTTGCAGAAAATACAACTATGCAATTTTTTTCTTTTTTCTTTCTGTATTCCTATTTATATCTATAACTCCTAACTATTACATTCCCAAATAAAGCAAGCAAAAGATGGAAAAGAATACACAGAAGCATGAAAGTTTAAGTAGTAGAAAGAATGTATCTACTGCAAATGCCTTTCCCATGGCAGCACCCTAGATCCCGGGTCAGCCAACTTAGCCATGATGAAGTCCCTGAGGCCAGTGTCCCAAACTTCACAAAATTGGTTCGCCCAATTCGGGGGCTCAATTGGCTCTGTTCCGAGCCCAGGTGCCCTATCTTTTGAACCTTCATTCTGGTTCTTCTGCCAATCTGTAACATATGTGGCAACTCTTCTAAAGAACTTGGCCTTAAAAACGTCCCAAACTTGGTATTTGTAATGGTTTATCACGGCTATATTCTGGGGCAAGTTCAGGTACCTGTATCCTGCTCTAAGATGGAAGTGATGAACCAAGTTGAGTAAGCTCTTGTGTAAAGCATCCAACCTCACAATAGATTTGTGCCTCTCCGGACTCTGTAACCTGCAAGCGTATCCAACAGTAACACCATGAGAAGGAGAAGACTTCAGCCCCGACGGCCCAAAGCTGTGGCACACTGTTCTGATCTCCCCAATTATTCCCAAAGATGAGAAATTTGCCACTAGCAACCGAAGTGAATCTCGATCAGGGTATCTAATAGAATCACTCTTCTTTCGAACCCGGCCAGTGGAAAATTTGAAGTAGAAGAATTCATCAACATCCATGAAAGCCATCCATTTGCATTCATCCCTTGCTCTAAGAGCACAACTGGAGAACCCTGCCTCTTGGGTCTTAATCCATGGCCACACATGTCTGCTCACATTATAATTGTCTCGCTGGAGCGCCTCAATCACCTTCACCGTTTCATCATCACTATTATTATCATACACGAACCATCGCTCTACCCCAAGCCACGCATGATAAACAATCCATTCACGAAGAAACAATGCTTGATTCCACACCATTGTACACATACAAAGCTCAAACTTGTTCTTCCTCTTCTCTTGAATCTTCAGATCGAACAGCATTGCCACCGAAGGAAGAGTAGCAGCAGCAGCAGCTCTTCGTCTAAACCTACTTCCTCGAAGGGTGGGGGCGACACTAACAGAGACTTTAACTCCATGAATCTCAGAAGGGTGATTTCTAATTCTTGAGGGCAGAGAACACCTCACAACTTCCTGCGCTGCTGTAACAGCTCTGGTCGTAACCATACCAGCAAAGTTGTTACTTCTTTGAGAACCTACCCAATTGAAATGGCAACTAAAAAGGCTAGGATCAGATAGCCTACCAGGCCTTAGATTCAACCCTTTAACAAAAACTACAGTGGTGTTCCCGTCTAGAACTGCTGCATAAACGAGTTTCTCCCATGAATGAACAACAGCTCCTTTATCTGCCATCATCAACAAGCCACTGTTCTCTGTCCGATTCCGCAATTCAACAATGGCAGAATAATTACTTGGAGGAAGTGAGCACCGGGCAATTGATCGAAACTCGTGGAATTCATCCACAGATAGCACTGTGAAGTTAAGAATTGGTCTTGGACTAGTATTTGTACTAATCTGAGAAGAAGAAGAAGAAGAATCTGAAGAAAATTGTGCTGCTTCTTCTTCAGGGTAATAAACGCAATCTAACGATCTCCAGCTCCAATAAGAAGAAGAAGAAGAAGAAAGAAGGGTAGTCGGGATGAGTAACAGCAAATGGTCTGGGAAAATCACTCGTTCCTCGATTCTCAAAGAGTGATACAAATTGGAAGTAGAATCCCTAACTAAACTACTGGTGACCGACAAGGGTTTAATCCGAAAAACGCTTAGAACAGGGCGAAACAAATCAGGTCCAGATGGGTACCCATAAAGCAAGAAGAAGGTAGGAAAGAAGAGGAGAAAAAAGACGCAGCACCTGAAGCTATAGTAGTCGCAGCTGAAGAAGGGACAGCCGGGTCTGAGGAGCTTTCTTCTCCGGCGTCTTTGGTCGGATTGCATGCTCACAAAGGAAAAAGAAGAAAGAAGAAGAAGAAGAAGAAGAAGAAAAAAGTAGTTATCTACTTAACTGTAAAGTATGCTGCGTTACATATCATACTGTGCAAAACAG
>JAJIYU010012726.1:0-14356 GCA_030144865.1 Tinospora cordifolia
TTTTTAAATAGTAAAAAAAAATACAGATTTTTACCTTTACATGGAGTAATTCTATGAGATTTCAGCTAGATAAATGAACATTTAGTAACCTTTAAAAGTGGACCTAATAAGTTTTAATGAACCTTTTCCTAACCAAAATTGTTGATAATCAGCACATATATAACTTTACAATTATACGACTATATCTTTTCAATTTGTAATTTATATCATTTTTAAGTTTCTCATCTTAATGACTAGTGGCTATGATTTCTAACTATGAGACCTGAATGTACATACTTAGACGTGAATCCATTATTTTCCTAATTTAAATCCTAATTTACCAAAAGCTTGTGTAGAATGCTAGGATCACTGGATTAGCGATCTTTTCGACATCAATGCCAAATATAATAGTCTTGTGCAATCTTCAACCACATAACGTTTGTAGGTATTGGGGCATAGGTTGTTTCTGAATCATCATTGGTTGTAAAACACATAAGTCGAACCTTGGAACTCTCATGAGCCAAATGGTCCAAAACCAAGAATTTATGTCTGCCAGCTATTGCTTACCTCTAGTGTCACCGCAGCAAATATAAGCTCACAACATCTCACTCATAGACCTAGATAGTGTCTCGAAAGTCTAGAAGAGACATAAAACTTGATAAATCATGCATCACATACTAAAAATCCACAATCCACGTGTATGATAAATGTTAACAGATTGCGCATGCTTAAGCCAATAAATTAACAAAAGTACTCACAGATATACATATATTACTCCTGTCTATGTTGACCCTGTCTTTCTCCGAGCCTTGAACAACCTAATTACATTCAATGTGTCAGCTATATTAGTTTACACACCGTTGGCTCGTATTTACGGTCTATAATATAGTTGTGATCAATGGGTCCTTACATGTCAAATATGTATTCTCATTGTAGATAGTCTATTGCCACCTCGTTAGGTCTAATTAACTCAATGCTACAAAATTATACACTTGGGTTTGAGTTTAGGCATGGTGTATACGAGGTCAGTGTACAATGGTGCAACTTGTAGAATTTGATAGGATCTCATTATATACTCAATTGATTCCAAAATTGGTGGATAGTCTCCTCAACCACCGTAGTATCATTGGGATTTTTCGCTGATTTTTTTAAGTATTGGAAGTCTCTGATTTCAATACCTCATTGCATCTCTGTTCATATGTAAAACAAGTACCTAATACGAGTCATAAAATTTTCAATTTTATTGAGACTTATCTATCTGTGGAACTGCTATTAAACTTTCAATTGTATTAAGACCTTTCAAATAATCTCCAGAAATTTTATTCAGGATTTTAGGATGTCATTTGTTAAGGTTTGTGGGTTCATATTTTGCATACAACTGCAGATAATAGAGTCTATCAATAGGATTCGGTTTTGAGTTCGATTACCCCCTTTCCAAACTCAGTTTGTGCTGATTTTTGGACACTGTGTACTTGGATATCTGAGTGTTCTACAAACCAAAATTCAGCCTCGTAGGACAATATTAACATGGTTTTCCTATTTTTAATTTCAGGCCGAAATGACAATTTTTTGTCAAACTGTTCTAACATAGCATATTCATGGGTCTATTGTGCTTAAATTACTAGTGTGTTTTCAGTGAAATTTTACCAATATGTTCTTTATATTGTGGTCTATTAATGTTCTAAAGCCCACAATTTTTGAAACATTCTAACATGGGTTTCCAATTTGGTTTTATACCTCACTTGAATAGGTTCTACTATCTAAATTTGTCCAACAGTTCAAGTAGGCATATTCATCCCATGGTTTAGGTGATCAAACTAGCACCACATTCTTTCGTTCCTGGCTCAAATCCTAGTTTCATATTATCTAGGCCTTATTCGTTATGGTTCACCTAATCCAATGTTATAAGACTGTGAAATAGGCTCATTACCCTGTTTCTGGGCTTAGAAAATTTGGCTAAGTGTTGCACCTTGGTATCATCATTCCTAACCCCTTAAGCACGGTTTGGATAAGGTCCTAGCCTTTTATTGACATCATTTTAGTTTATACAACAATTATAAATCATAACACAACCATTATAAACTAAGATCATAACATCAATCCATCCTAATTTAGCATCAAATAGCAAATTCAACTCAAAAATACTCATTATATCTTCTTAGATGGGTCTCTTGCATCTCTATTCTCATTCAGAAAATCTTCTCCTCTTCGACTCATTCCCAAATATTTTGTTCCTTTCCGTCCCCTCTTTCCAACGAGCCAAAGAACACTTAATTTGGTAGAGAATTGAAGGAGTTATAGACTCTCAAATTTGGGAAGATGAAGAGAAAGTTTCACCATCTCTTGTTGCAGAAATGAAGAAAGTGATGGAATGAAAGTATTAGGGTGACTCTTACGATCTCAATTAGTGTCGCGACCTCACTCCTTTTAGTGCCACATTGCATCTTCAATCTCATGCCAATAGCCACCCAATTTTTCAAAAAGGTTTTTTTTAACTTCTTATATATATATATATATATATATATATATATATATATATATTCTAAAGAACTCATTTATCTATTTATTTTTTCAAAATTAATTTTTTTTTTGGAAAAAAAATACACAAACGTCATATTACAATGTTTTTCGTAGAACCCTTTTACCAATCACCAACTCGTGTATATCCAATAAATATACATATTTGAAATTGAATTCAAGGATCGTTATAGTCTTCCCTCCTTAAGAATCAATTTCGTCTTATGTGTTACAATGACAGTATGTGGATTTGCAACCCGACGGAACTATTGAGGAAATGTCACTTGAAATTGTAGACCATACTAATGATGGAACGACTCGGCTAACGATCAACCAACGGTAGTAGACTATCGACAACCAGAACTCAACGAAACAAGCATGACAACCAGTATACAAGAAGAGGAGCAAGGACAGAGACATGAAAGGGGAAGATAACGGAAGACGACAAACAAAGGAACAGGAGTGGTAGACGAGGATATGACTATGTGCCAAGAAAGGCAACCACTAATGACCAACACGTGGGCAGAGCAACATGGAGGAATATCCTCCTAAGGTATCAAACTAGAACAGAAAACGATGGATGGATTCTAGTCAAAAGGAGGAAAAGACGCAGCATATACGAACAAAACCAAAGGAAACCAGAAGCTATGGTCACCACTTACCGAAAAAAGGGAGGACGAGTAACTTCAAGACAAGTTGTTCAAGGTAATAAATGCCAGGTGAAGAAAACAACAAATGGGCAATGGTACTATGTATTATTCCCAATGAGATTTAAATATTTCTCGCTCTGTCACACAGGAGATTCACAAGAGGTGATACTATAGGAGGTCACACAGAACTGCCATTTTCATATAGTTGTTTCCAGAGAAGCAATATGTTGGGTGAAGAGAAAGGCGGAACAGATGTTGCTTGATAACGTCGATCGGCAGAAAATAGGAGTTTCCGTGAAGCCGATTTTAGGCTAGTCATGGAGGTGTTAGTAACAAGAGAGGAAGATTCCTTAAGCTAACAAAGATGATAAATGGCAATCACGAAATCATAGTTGTCTCGGAGGAGGACACAACGAAATCTTGGCGCAACCTATGGAAGGCACTAGATATTGTTGTTAAGGAAACAGTAGAAAGGCAAGCGAAACAGGCAAACAAGGAAAGGAGGCAACAAATACGTCAAGAGGAGAAGATGGGGCCCCAGGAGGAGGAAAGCTGAAATAAGGAAGTACGAAGAAGGGAGAAGGAAGGAAATCGAAGACTAAGGAGAAATTTGGGTGCCGAAGCACGAGGAGAAAGGAAGGGAGGAGAAAGCAGGCAGGACTGAGGGAAGAAGTTTCTAATAATAAGAACATCATATGAGACTCCATGGAAGGCGGTAAAACGTTTAGTCTAGTAGTTGCTGAAAAGAGAGATATACAAAAGGAGACTGGATGTGGCGCGAGGCCTAATCTACTGCAATGAAGAAGCAGACATCAAAGTTCTACAAACTGAAAAGTTCCAGACTCTTTTAGGGGGGTTCTATATCGAGGAGTAGAGTGAGGAATGGGTAGATGTAGGATTGCAGGTCACCTACCGGAACAGTTGGATGGGAGTTGAAGGAATTCGACCGAAAAACTGGAAAATCTACACCTTCAACATGATAGGAGAAGCCTACAGCGGTCTGATCGATATCGCTCGAATAACCATTTCAAACAAATCGATGGAGATGGCCTTCTTGAAACTACGGGAACATGATTCTGGCTTCCTTCCAAAGGATTTCAAAATCTATGATGACACTAGAATGTAGGAGTTGAGGCTGGTCAAACTGGAGAGGAACTGGGCGATGGAAATCAAGGAATTACAACAACAAATTCTAGAGCAGTTCATAGACAACCATCGTGAGGGCCTGACAAATATCAGTGGGTGGCGATACGATCACTGGAGAAGTTTGGAGATTGAATTTCCGGGCAATGACGACGATGACACGTCATACGAGGAGGAAGAAACCAGAATGATGGTGCAAGGACGAAAATCCGACGGCAACACAAGAAGAATGGACAGGGGCAACAGTGGTTGTAGGCCAACGACTACTAACAGGCCAGTGAGTGGCAGTAGGGGGTCCACCGAACCAAGAGAGAGAAGCTAATAATCAGGAGATGGGCTATTACCAAAAGGAGGATAGCCGACTACAATACAGACTCTGAGACAAAGAAGGTGTTTGAAACAAGAAGCATCGATGTAGACTACACTGAAGTAGACGTAGGCCTATCTAGTGGGACAGAACACCAAGCCGAAGGAGGTCATACTCAGCAGTGTTGTCAAGGTGGTAAGGCAGTTTAAGACGTTAAGTCTCCTTAAGGCGAGGCAGGGCCTAGGTGAGACCTAGGCGGTCTTTAAAATAATTATTTAAAGGTTCCTGAAGAATTATTTATTTATTTATTGGTCTCTCACTCAATATATATATATATATATATACATACATTTTCCTGAACAATTGTTTAATACTTTTTTATAATTTTATTTATTTATAATTTATATTTAATTAATTAATGATATATAAATTATAAAATTATAAATAATGGCATATTAGATAATACATTATGATAAACACATGATCATCATAAGTTCACATACTTCATATTCCTAACATTTCAAAAAAAAGAGCTAATTGCTCTCTCTCTCTCTCTCTCTCTCTCTCTCTCTCTCTCTCTCTCTCTCTCTCTCTCGATGAGAGACATAGAGAGAGAAAGAGAAAGAGGGAGATACGAAAAGAGAGAATGTAGAAAGAGACAGAAGAGAGACAAAGATAGAGAGAGAGAGAGAAGAGAGACGCAGAAAGATAGAGAGGAAGGGAGCAGAGAAAGAGGGAGGGACGCAAAAAGAGAAAGAGGGAGAGATGCAAAAAGAGAGAGAGGGAGAGGGAGAGAGTCGAGAGAAAGGGAGAGAGGCGCATAGTGAGATGGAGAGACTCGCTAGAGTCGCTCACCAAAGAAGACGTCGGAGTTGCTCACCGGAGTGTCGGAGATGATCGTCAGAGCTGATTCGAGTCGTTCGACTTAGAGAGGTTTGAGCACGAAGTTATTAGATTCAGGTTAAAATTAAAAAAATAAATAAATAATTAAAAGCCAAAAGCCCCTCCTATTTTTTTTTTTTTAATTTATAGAGAAGCCCTCCCCCCAATGCCTAAGCGGTGGCCTAGGCGTTGAGGGGGCCTGGATGCCTAGGCGGTGCCTAGGCGACACCTAGGGGGCACCATGACAACACTGATACTCAGGTACGTAATCATAACTATGCATCCCTTCTCTCTGATTACTTTAGTGGGTCTGAGGGTTCTGGGCAGAGCTGCATCCCATCCATTCCAAGGATTAGACAAAGAAATAACACACACAGAAGGAAGATAACATCAACCTCGTTACGAAGTATCTTGGAGGGGGAAGCGAAGATAATGAGTCAGCGCAACGATAATGAGATACAACAGAACACCCAAAGAGAAGAGTGTGAGAGAGTAAGAGACTTCCTAGTATCAATCATAGCACAATTGATCGAAGTCCAGTAATTGTGGGGTGGTTTTCTAGGCCTGCTCTTTATTATGAAGATTCTCAGTTGGAATATTCGTGGCTGTGGGCAAAGAGATAAAAGAAGATTAATCAAGAAAACTAAATTTGCAGCGAACGCAAACCTGATTTCTCTTTAGGAAACGAAGAAGTCGACAATGGACCAAAGTTTAATCGCAGAACTGTGGAAGCGTAGATTTGTGGATTGGGTTAATCTCCTGGTAGAGGGCACATTAGGAGGCCTTTTGATAACGTGGGATGTGCGCAATGTGGAGGTTGTTACCTCCTAACCATTAAGATAAAGGGAGGCAATGGAGGAGTGTGGTGGTTCACGGCCGTATACGACCCTTGTGATAAGCACGGTTAGGAGGAGTGTCTTATTGAACTGGCTGCCATCTCGGCTAGCATTCAGGGACCTTGGTGCATGGGGGAAGATTTGAACATGGTTAGGAACATGTAAGAAAAGAAGAACAGCAAGCATATTACGGGATCCATGAGGATGTTTGATAAATGGATTTAAGACATGCAATTACAAGAATCGGACCTCAAGAATATGCTTTACACTTGGAGCAACGGTCGAGTGAACCCAGCTATGTCCAAACTCGATAGATTCCTATGTAATGACCACTGGGGAGAAAGATTTAGTCATCAATAGGTTTTGGGCATACAGAGACTGGCCTCAGATCATTGGCCGATTATGTTGGAGACAGAGGAAACAAAATGGGGCTCTGTTACTTTTCGGTTAGAAAATGCATGGTTACTGCAAGCCAAAATCAAGGACATGATGCAGAAGGAATGGATGAAAGATCAAAGTCAGGGTTGGGAAGGATATAGAATAATGTCAAAGCTTCAAAATCTCAAAAGCCATCTAAAGAATTTGACCACGAGCCAAGCGGATGACAAAGGTTCCAAGAAAAAAGAGTTAGTGACTACCCTCACAACTTTGGATAGGAAGATAGAAAAAGAGGATAACACTGACCTTTTGGGAGAAAGGAAGACGCTGATAGGGGAGATACAACAGCTTGAATACAAACAAGAAAGAAAATTTAGACAGAGGGTCAAGATTAAATGGGCGAAAGAAGGAGATGTAAACACAAAATACTTTCATAGAATTCTCTCCTTTAGAAAGTCCAGAGCTACAATCACAAAATTGGAAGTTAGAGTCGATGGACCAGATTCAGAAGATGATAACAGAGCATTTCACAGGTTTGTTCATGGAACCAAATCAAATCAAGTGGGTGTTAGAAGGATTGCAGCGGCAGTAAATATCTGAGGAAGATAGCAGGTGGTTAGAAAGGGACTTTGAAGAAGAAGAAATAAAGGAAGCAGTGTTCAGCTATGACGGAGAAAAGGCTCCTGGTCCAAGTGGTTTTACCATGACCTTCTTCCAACACACTTGGGAAACAGTCAAACAAGATATTCTTGCCTGTTTAAAGGAATTCCACAAAGATGTTGTTGTAAACAAGAAGGTTAATGAGACCTACATATGTCTCATTCCAAAGAAAGTTAACTCTATGTGTGTAGAGGATTATCGGCTAATAAGTTTTACCACCAGTCTCTACAAAATTATTGCAAAGACTTTGGCAAATAGACTACGGGTAGTGCTTCCAAAGATAGTGAGCGAGCATCAAATGGCCTTTATTAAGGACAAACAAATTACAGACGTCATTCTAATCGCTAACGAAGTAGTGGAAGATTACAGGGTGAATAGGAAGAAAGGTCTTCTGCTAAAGGTAGATCTAGCAAAAGGATATGAATCGGTCAGATGGAGTTTCCTGGATTTTGTGATGAACCAAAAAGGATTTGGAGAACGATGGCAGAAGTGGATGCAGGCATGCCTTAGGTTGGCCAACTACTCAATTTTCATCAATAGTCGACCCTGAGGCAAATTTAATGGTTATAGAGGATTGCAACTGGGTAATCCTCTCTCCCCTTTCCTATTCACTATAGTAGCAGATACCCTTACCAGAATCCTAGACAAAGCATGCTAGATGGGAAAGCTGGAGGGTATGAAAATAGGGAAAGAAAGAGCCTAGATAACTCAAATCCTCTTTGCTGACAACTGCCTTCTCTTTCTGCCAAACCATGAAGAAGAAATAAAGGTAGTGATGAACGCATTGCATACATTCTGCTTCTTAACCGGAATGAAGATCAATGGCAGCAAGAGTCAACTGCTGGGTATTAACATAAGCAAGTACGTGGTGACCAATATGGCTATTGAGCTGAAAATATCCCCACGAACTTGGCCAATTAGTTATTTACGGATGCACTTAGGAGGCAACCCAAACAGCTTCGGCTTTTGGGAACCAATCATGAAAACCATTATGAACAAAATTATAGGGTGGAAACGAAGCTACCTATAGAGAGGGGTTAGGCTACTGCTGTTAAAAGCGGTTCTAGAAGCTTTACCAACTTACTTCCTGTCTATCTTTAGAATGCCAAAAAAGGTCGTCGGCCTAATAGAAAAACAGATGTGTGACTTTCTGTGGAAACAAGATCATGCCTTGAGGGGTCAAAACTTGGTGAACTAGAAATCAGGTTTGTAAAGACATGGCAAAAGGAGGCTTGGGAATAGGAGGATTGATCAAGAGGAATATGGCGTTGAGGGAAAAGCGGTTGTGGCGAATGATGGAAAGGTCAGGACCAATGTGGGCAAGGGTGGTCCGAAGCATTCATGGATCAAAGGCTTTTGGGCGAGAAGCAGGTCTAAATAGAAAGAATAGTCATAGGTCCCCTTGGAAAGACATTTTCAGCCTATATGATAGTTTCAAATCCCATATCATTTGGAAAGTGGGCAAAGGAGATAATATCAGATTCTGGGAAGACATTTGGCATGGGAGAGAAAAGTTTCAAGACAGATTCCCTAACATATACAGATTGTCCAGAAGAAAAGGAGACCCCATAGCAGATTTTAAAACATGGAATCATGTGGAAGGTAATTTACACTAGGGATGGAATTTGCACCTACATAGTCATATAGGGGACAATCATGTGGAAGAATTGAGCAACCTCCTGAACACACTGCACAGCTTTCAGATCCAAGATACGACTAAAGAAGATAGGCCCAGATGGAGTGGAGAAACAAGTTATCAATTCTCAGTTAAATCCTTCATGACCCGCCTAACAGTTCAAAACACAAATCAAACAGCTATTCCAGTCGATTTCATCTGAAAGATAAAAGCACCAATGAAAACTAGAATCTTAGTGTGGCTAATCAGTCTAAATAAGCTCAAGACTCTAGATAATCTTCAGAAGCGCCTCCTCAATCACACCCTTAACCCTTCCATCTGTTTTCTATGCAAAAACAGCGGGGAGACTATACAACACATTTTTGGGGAGTGTAAAGTAAAGCAGAATTTATGGGGGCAGTGGAGTAAGCAAAACAGTAACCTTGTTCCCCCTTCGGTTGACTCTTTGTTTGAGATTCCAGAAAACGTCATCTTAGCTAAACTTCATCATTATTGGAAGGTTGTTTTGGTAGCTATATGGTACACTATATGGGAAGAAAGGAACGTCAAACTCTTTTTGGAGAATCAAAAATCGGAACAGATGTTATGGGAGAGATTCAATATTCTTTTTAGCTGCTTGGATCTCGGCTACCAAATTAGGAAAGAGATATTATTTTGGGGAAGGGCTATGTAATGGGGGAAACATTTTATAATCATCGTAACTTGCTTTCTTGCCCAGATACCTCATCCGGTTCTGTAGTTTTTACATTATTAATAAAGTTTATGTTGCAAAAAAAAAAAAAAGAAAAACAAGGAAATACGAATACCTATAGTTAAGTTGAAATGTCAATTCCATGGCAATGAGCAGTATATTTGGGAGAGAAAGGAATACATGAAACAACATTTTCCAGGACTAATATAATCAATGTAACTCTAATTTCAATGACGAAATTGATTCTTAAGGAGAGAAGACTGTAACGATCATCGAATTCAATTTCAAATATATGTATTTATTAGAAATACAAAAGTTGGTGATGGGTAAAAAGATTTTAGGAAAAACATTGTAGTATGATGTTAGTGTATTTTTTTGGAAAAAAAATAAATAATAAATAAATATAGTTTTGGAAAAATAAACAGATAAATAAGGTTTTTAGAATATATATATATAAGAAGTAAAAAAATAAAAATAAATAAATAAAATATGGAAAATGGGGTGGCTGTTGGTATGAGATTGAAGCTGCAATGTGGCACCAAAAGGAGTAAGGTGGAGACACTAATTGAGCTCATAAGAGCCACCCTAACACTTTCATTCCATCACCTTCTGCAACAAGAGGTGTTGAAACCTTTTCTTCATCTTTCCAACTTTGAGAGTCTATAACTCCTTCAATTCTCCATCAAATTGAGTGTTCTTTGGCTCGTTGGAAAGAGGGGAAGGAAAGGAACAACATTGTTGGGAATCAGTCAAAGAGGAGAAGATTTTCTAAACGAGAATAGAGGTGCATGAGACCCATATAAGAAGGTATAATGAGTATTTTTGAGTTGAATTTGCTATTTGATGCTAAATTGGGATGGATTGATGTTATGATTTCAGTGATAATGGTTGTGTGATGATTTATAATTGTTATATAAACTAAAATGATGTCAATAAGAGGCTAGGACCTTACCCAAACCGTGATTGAGGGGTTAGGAATGATGATTGAAACTATGATGATACCTAAGGTGCAATACTTAGCCAAATTTTCTAAGTCCAAAAACATGATAATGAGCCTATTCACAGTCTTATAACATTGGATTGGGTGAACCATAATGAATAAGGCTTAGATAATCTAAAACTAGGATATACCATGAACAAATTCAGCCAGAAACGAAAGAATTTGGTGCTAGTTTGATCACCCAAACTATGGGATGAATATGCCTACTTAAACTGTTAGACAGATTTAGATAGCAAAACCTATTCAAGTGAGGTATAAAACCAACCTGGAAACCCATGTTAGAATGTTTCGAAAATTGTGAGCTTTGGAACATTAATAGACCATAATATAAGGAACATACTGGTAGTCACTGAAAACGCACCAATGGTTTGAGCGCAATAGACCCATGAATATGTTATATTAAAACAGTTTGACAGACATTTGTCATTTCGACCTGAAATCAAAAATAGGAAAAACCATGTTAACATTGCCCTATGAGGCTGAATTTTGGTTTGTAGAACCCTCAGATATCCAAGTACATGGTGTCCAAAAATCAACACAAACTGAGTTTGAGAAGGGGGTAATCGAACTCAAAATTGGACCCTGTTGACAGACTCTGTTATCTACAATTGTATGTAAAAGATGAACCTACAAACCTTAGCAAATGACATCCTAAAATCTTGAATAAAATTTTTGGGGATTATATGAAAGGTCCTAGTACAATTTGGAAAGTTTGATATCATTTCAACGGATAAATAGGTCTTAGTAAAATTGAAAAATTTATGATTCAGATTAGGTACTTGTTCTGCATAAGAACAGAGATGCAATGGGGTATTGCAATCAGGGGCTTCTAATACTTAGAAAAATCAAGGAAAAATCTCAATGATACTAGGGTGGTTGAGGAGACTATCCACCAATTTTGGAGTCAATTGAGTATATAATGAGGTCCCAACAAATTTTATAAGTCACATCATTGTACACTGACCTAGTATACACCACGCCTAAACTCAAACCCAAGTATATAATTATGTAGCATTGGGTTAATTAGACCTAACAAGGTAGTAGTTGACTATCTACAATGAGAATAAATATTTGACCCGTAGGGACCATTAATCAGAACTATATTATAGACTGTAAATACGAGCCAACGGTGTGTAAACTAATATAGCTAACACAGTGAATGTATATCTGTGAGTAATATATGTATATCTGTGAGTACTTTTGTTAATTTATCGGCTTAGGCACGTGAATGTATATCTGTGAGTAATATATGTATATCTGTGAGTACTTTTGTTAATTTATCGGCTTAGGCATGTGCATTCTCTTAGCATTGATCATGCATGTGCATTGTGGATTTTTAGTATGTGACGTATGATTTATCGAGTTTTATGTTTCTTTTGGACTTTTGAGACACTGTCTGGGTCTATGAGTGAGATTTGGTGAGCTTACATGTAGCTATGGTAACACTAAAGGTAAGCAATAGCCCGCAGACATAAGTTCCTGATTTTGGACCACTTGGCTCATGAGAGTTCCGAGGTTGGACTTATGTGTTTTATGAGAGTTCTGAGGTTGGACTTATGCGATCGTGATTATATTATTGTTGCATTGACATTGGTTATGAGCATCTGAGCATACATTTATATGTTTATAGAATACTTGCATTAAGAGGTAAGTTAGGTTTGTTACTCATTAAGTCCCGTGGTTATTTTTGGGTCCATCACTCTCTATTATTACATTTTACAGATTCTTCCCAGTTGGATAAAGGGAAAAGTTTGCTCATTGAGTAGGGTCGAATATGTGCGTTGAGTAGTCTCTTGTATCTATCAATCCACTTTATTTTAATATACTTGTGAAACTCTATTGTCTTTGTAAAAACGACTCTAATGAATGTATATATAATTCTAAATGTCTGGAATTAAGTTAAATCTTTCGCTATGTGTATGACATTTGTTATATATACTGAAGTTGCTTAAATAATATACGTGTTGGGAAAGAGGCTTAGCAGCAGTCGGGCGGGTAGACAGAGTGGTTTACACGTCAGGTTGTTGTGTCGATCGGGTCACCGATGGGGTCTCGAAAATTTTGATCTTTCTTTAGTTTCTAGTGAACAATAAGCACAAAGGAACTGCTATTACATTGTCTTTACCTTTTTCATACAAATTTTTATTGTCTAATTATTTTTGTAAACAACTTTTTGATTTGTTTCAGAGGTGCCTTGCTCGAGGACAATTGGATGAGCATTTTGTCATTCATATGGTAATACAAAACCTTACATTCCTCATTTATGATATCCTTGGTGTATTCCTCTTTATAGTATCAAATTAATTAGGAGATTTTGACTTCTTCTTTTCTGTATTAGTAAAAGAGGAAGTTTATTTGGGGATTTTGGCATCAATGGAAAAGAAGTGAAGTTGTTATATTAAGGGTTATAAATTTTCATTATCCAAATGATAAAGGATAATGTGTGCTTCTTATATTGCTTTATATGGTCATCATTATTCATCGTTAACAGAAATTATTAAACCGACGGTGTGATTTGTCAACTTGTGTCTGAAGGGTGCACTTAGCTATGCTTTCTTTTAAACAAAAATAAGATAGTTCACATTTCTTTTGCTCTTTTTTTTAAACCTTTTTTGTGTGAAATGTATATATCAAGGTCAATACGTCTTAACACATTCACTATATGCTTGATCGTGGCCACTCTCATGAATGGTTATCTTGCAGGAAGGTGTGAATATTTTGGCTGTTAATTATGGTTCACCAGGAACATGTCAATATCCAAGGGTGCTAAGACTTGTAAGCTAAGATTCTGCAATCTTTTTTTTGGCAACTGTTTTTTTCCTTGGTTCCAGTGAATAACATTGCAGGCTAGAAATCAAACAGAAATTTATCCTTCCAAATATACTATATTTATTTAATTGAATTTGGAGGTAAGATAGGATACCTATCATGTTGATCCACAATGACTGGTTTCCATGTGAAATTCCTATTGGCATAAACAAAAGAAAAGAAACTTGACAGTTTACGCTGTTGAGAACAAACACTTAATTAGTTCTTAATTAGAACATAAAGAACCTGTGACAGAAGAAGTGTTTTTTCCTTTTTCCTTTTTTCTTTTTCTTTTTCTTTTTTTCGACAAGGTCACAAAAAAGAGGGGGAAACATTTTGGTAAATTGCAACAATTACTATGGTCAGGAACTTAAAAATGTGAAGATGAACAACTTGCCACCTAGCGGTGCTTCTTGAGTGTGTTTCCAGTTCCCACAGCTTTGAACTTGGCATTCTCAACTTCGTAATGGTCAAAAACACTATTCTCTTTGTTATATATTAGAAACTTGTTTGCTCTTCCTCTAGGTTTTTCAACTTCACAAAGATGAAGACAAAAGGAACCATTTTCCCCATCTTTTGGCATGTCCGCTGTGTTTTCCTAGCTGTAATTTTTTTCTCATTAAAACTGGAAACAGCTTCCAACTATATAACAAGTCATTGATGGAGTTTTGTCCCAATAAGTAGGAAATGGAACTTGGAAATTAGTGAAAAGCTCCTACTTGGTTTGATTGTTTTCCAACTTTACTCTTCTATTTATGGACGGTGACTTGTTTTAATTTCAGCCAATGAAGTGGTCTTTTAATTCATACACAATTCTGAAGAGCAGCGAGCAGGCAACAAGGTAGGATATTGTTACTCCTTTCTTATGT
>JAJIYU010012727.1:0-14369 GCA_030144865.1 Tinospora cordifolia
ACTATGAACCCAGAAATTTCATGTAATCTGGCTGAAAATTCTGAGATGAAATTTACTGACCAAAACTCAGTAGATTGAGCTGAAATTTGGTGGAGAGATCCCCAAATATGTCTAAAATATGTCTACCAAATTTCAGAGCATTATGATATGGATAAGTAGATCAATGTAGGCAAACAGTCACTGCCTGTCATAGGGTATACGAGATTTTTACAGTCTCTATTATTATACCTAGAAACCAAGTACATGATTTCCAAAAATTGTGATTTAAAACTCTAGGGGAAATTTGAGGGTTCTAGAACAGATTTGCAAAGTTTAGTGCAAATTCGATGTACGGATTGCCCACAGAAAAACTGGGAAAATGGTTGCGCAAATAGGGCCATAAGCTAAGAATATGCTTAAGTAATGGGAATTGAGAATTTTGACCCCAATTGACCCAATGTTGATTACATCTGACTATTCTTGACCCTGTTGACCAGCTAGGTCAGCAAGTGATAGGTTTGACTAGGGTTGACCAAGTTTGACCGAGGTCTACCAAGTTGACTTAGTGACTTAAGGTGGGTTGAATTAACTTAGGGAGACCACCCTTGACTGGGTCAATTCGTTGATTGACCAATGACATAGAGTTGGAGTAAAGGCAAGTTCCATGTTAATATTGAGAAGTTATGTCAATTTCACAGGACCAAGTGTTAGCGAGATGCGACCGATCACGAGAGGAGCACCGAGAATGGAGCATCTTTGTGAGTAGTGTTTTCTAACTTATTTCTTAAAGCTTGTTATTCTGTGCATTTATAAAACTGGTATTACATATTGTGATGAATTTACATCTTTTAAATGAGTTGTAAATGAAAAGTGCACTGAGTTTCGAGGTTCGAGGGTATAGGGTTAGGGTGAGTTGTGTTGGTCTCTCATATGACCCCGATAGTGACCACCTAGCACAGAGTGCCCGTTGAGGGGGTTCTGTGGGCCTACGAGATGACAACGATAATAAGTCCTAATCGGGCCGTCACAATATGACAATGACAATAAGTCCTAAATGAGTCATTACAATTGATGGCAACGACAATAAGTTCTTAATCGAGTCGGCACGATATGCCTAATTGTCTGCAACCCGCTCGAGTGGATTTTTAGTCGCCTTGGAGGCTATTGGGAGCCTCGGCGAATGTTTTCACCATTTAACTGTTTTCAAATGAAAGTGCACGACTGTATGATAGATTTAAATTGTATTTATTATTGCATTCATTTGCATAATGTTATTGTTCATGCATTCATGGCATGTGTTTTATTTGTAGAATACTTGTTTTAAGTTATGAACTAGACTGCATTACTCATTGAGCCGCTATGGACAATTAGGCTCACTACTCTAACTTTTTAGGTTCTTCAGCTGTATAGCAGGGCAAAGGAGTGGTCATCGTCTAGAGCTGCTTTCTTTCTCTAGTTTGTTTTGGTAGGTTCTCTTCGCACTTTTCTTGTTTAAGGGTTAGAAATTATGTATAGGGGTGAGAAAAGCTTGCACATAATGGAGTAGTCACTCTCGTTGCTACACATGTTTTAATGACTCATTTTGATAAATATCAAGTTTTGTTAGTGTTCTTTGTGTTAAATTTCTTCTGCATTCCCTATGATTACTCAGATAGTGTGTGGTGTGGTGTTGAAAGATGAGGCTTAATAGTGTCTTGGCAAACTTGGCTTGTGGGTGGGTTTGTCGGAACACTGTGCTAGTCGGTTCGTCCTTCGCCCTAGGGAAGGGGTCCCGACGATCCGTGTACTTATGAGAGAAAGGAAAGTATTCAATCTGTGTACTCTCCAATCTGCACCATTGATCAAAACTAATCTGAGGGGTAAGAGGGACGATCCGTGTGCTTAAGAGAAAAAGAAAAGTTTTCAATCAATGTGCTCTCCAATTTGCACCATCGATCCAAAACTAATCTAGGGGCTAAGACGGATGATTCGTGTGAAAGAAAAGTTTTTAATGAGCAACCTATCATTCCTTGCACGTTGAAACTCTATATAAGCGCCCTAGTGTATCATTCTCTTCATCCCAAAGTAAAAGTTGACACTTCCCTTTTGACTTGTTCTAGCCCTCTTCTTCGCAATCCCTTCTTACTTCTCTTGTGTTCTTGAGTGTTTTTGTAATACCCCAAAATTTTCAAATGCATACAAATCGAAAATGGATTTTTAAAAATTATGAAACAAATGTAAAAATATGTGAAACCATGTTTTAAATGCTTGTATTGATGTTTGATAACAAAATAAAATAGTATCATGTATTAGAATTTGGAGAAAAATCTTGGAGAAAATGTTGAAAAATTATTTTTGTACTAGCAACCTATGTAATCAGCGACCGCGGTCGTTGGTGACCGAGGTCACTAGCGACCGCGGTCATCAGATAAGAAATCTAAAAAAAATTATGTCACATGGGTGACTGCGGTCCATAAAGTGCCAACCGCGATTCGTAAAGTGTCGACTGCGGTAGTTACGAGATATTTAACGTTTTTCAAGCCCTAATTATGTCATTTCACCCCCAGATCTTCCCAGATCATCCCAAAGTTTTAGAGAACTGATCTAGAGCTGATTCAAGGAGGATCTAAAGGTCTAAGGTGGAATCTAAACCTCTTAATCATTTCAGTTCAAGATCTGTATATTCATTCATGTTTGATATTCAAAAATGAGGTTTGAGGGTTTTTGATGTATAAGACGATCTGGAACCATATAAGCTCGGATCTTCCTTCTAAACTGAGGGTTTATTGATTTAGAATGAAATTCTAAAAATTTTAACTATTCAATTGTAGTTTTTGACGGATCTGGAAGAGTTTCATCTATCTGGAGGATTTTTGAAGGTGTAAATCCTTTCATAGGTAATAACTTTCTATCCGCTCGTGTTTTGAAGTAGTAACTAGTTTTAAATATGTTTTATTTTGAATTTGGAAAGAAATGAATGTAGTTTCACGTGTTGATGCGATGAAATGAGAAATCTGAATTTTGGGGAAAAACCCTTTTATTTGGAATTTGATAAGAATGATCTAGATTTGATGTCTATGATGGTTATTGATGTAGTTTGGGGATTTTAAGAGATTTGGGGAATTGAATTTGAAAATGTGGATTTCAGATTGACTTATCATGAGTATCGAGGAGCGGCGCAAGCGTTTATCCGCATATACAGGTGGGCGGGACATCCCTGTTCATTAGTATTATGCGGGCATATGATATGAAATGTGATGATTGATTACATTCTTGTACTTAGTATCATGCTAGGAATGTGTGAACTAATTGGAATGGTTGCCATGATATCATAATGTCCAGTTATATGCTTTCTAGAGTTATGAGTTGCTGAAATGTCTATTGAATGGTTTATATTATTTGTTTGGCATAGGATAACACATGTTATGTTGTATGGTTTGAAAACCTTGTTTGGAAAACTAAAGAAGATTAATGGTTTATTAATAACTCCATGTACCGAGGCGATGGACGGTCCGCTGGTGCATCACTTAGATTATGATCAGGGTGCAGTCAGGGCGTCATCGTGGGTATTCCCAAACCGGGCCAAAATGCGAGTGGTTGTGTGATCCTCAGATTTGGGAGATCATAGTAGTTTCTATATGATTTTCATATCTTCATGGATTGTGGTCTCAGAGGTAGACTTTTATTTGATAAAGATGTCGCGCTTGGTTGTGTCCAGGACCATAAGGGGAATACCGAGGGTGGTTCACCATTTCGGTTAATTCTTGACAATGTTTAGACAGAACGACCGAAATAACCAATAAGTGATTGAAACGCCCTAATGTAATGAAACTGTATGCATGTTTTGTATGCTGGTCTGTATAATGCTAGTGATATATGTAGGAGAGATCCACTGAGCTTTCGAGCTCAACCCATTTTCATTTTTCAGGTACTCATGACCTGGCACTCAGTGAGGATAGACCGACCCAGAGACTGGTGGAGAGTTTTCAGATATGTTATTTTGAACTCTATTTTAGAGTTTATGTATTTTGAACATGGGTATGTTGCCTAGTTAGTTATCATTTTGTGTAAATAGAACTGTTTATATTACCAAACACTGTTTGAAACATTGGCCAATGAGCCTATTATTTTGTTTATGTATATGTTGAACAGATATTTCATAGTTTGAAATATTATGAATGAATAGTGATGCATTCAATGATTTCAGATGAATGTTTTGAGATTTGAAATGAAATTCTGGTGATGTAATTTTGAATGTTATTTCAAAACATATTGAAAGTTATTTGACAATGAATCTCGTGTAAGAGATTGTTTTACTTTGAAATGAACAAAGAAAAGAAATTATTTGACTTGAACAAAACAGAAATGGAAAACGAACAAAGTCGCATATCCTGGCGCTACAGCGGGCACACGCGTCGAGCTGTGATGTTGCGCAATGCTCGACGGTAGAGCTGAGAAGGGCCCGGCATGGGGGTCGGGGTGTGACAGTTTCAAAGTGAGAACCTTAGTTTATTTAGTATTTTTGAGTGTGCTTGGAGTGCTAGACGTTTGGGAGAAGCGAACCTCTAGCAATTAAGGTGGAAGTGATTTCTAAAATGTCCATCTTACTAATTTAGTTTAATATCATGTTCATTTATGTTTGATTTTAGTTTAGTATGGTAAGCATGATTAAATTT
This sequence comes from Tinospora cordifolia, assembly GCA_030144865.1. Lineage (NCBI taxonomy): Eukaryota > Viridiplantae > Streptophyta > Magnoliopsida > Ranunculales > Menispermaceae > Tinospora > Tinospora cordifolia. The sequence continues at coordinate 4,635 of JAJIYU010012727.1, forward strand.
TCAGTTTAACATGTATGACATGTTTAGTTGATCATGAAACCATGCCATACTTAGATTATGCATGTTTAGGTATGTTTTGAAGTATGATGCACGCTATGTGCTTATTTTCATGCTTTGACTGTTTATGCTGGATGTATTTTATTTATTATTCCTGAGTATGAGATTCAATAAAAGATTTTAAAGATTATGAACTGCGTACTGTCACAGTAAACATGAGAGTCACTATGGGTGTTATTTACATGTAATTAGTTCACATGAGTGATGCCCCAAAATCCTTGGAATATGGGTTAGGCCCTAAGTCCAATGAAACTTGGTATAAGGAATGACTTTTCACTCAAGGGAGGTATTTTGATAAAAAAACATCAAGGGCTTTGAAACCCTTTCAGTCAAATTTACTATAAACAAAATATTATTTGAAATGCCTAATGATTTACAAGTGCTTGAATTTGAAAGTGTTATTATTATAAATTAGTAATTTGGTTGTTTAAAAAAGATCTACTAGGCTATATGCTCACCCTTCCTCTCTTATTTCCAGGAAATTGAACATGCATGAAGACTTGCAAATTATGATAGTTTCTTTATTTTTAGAAAGTTTCTATATTTGAATGTAAGAGCATGTAGCCCAAGTTTTGAATATTTCGTTGTAATAGTTTTATTTGAAGATTGAGTTATGTACTCTACTTTATTAAATTAATAAAGGTTATGAATTTTTTTTTATCTCTTCTATTATTGCCTTATTTGATTCCTAAAATTGAGTTAAGTACTCCTAAATTGCATTAAGGCATAAGATAATTGAAATAAAATGTGAAGTGTGAGTCACTTGTAAAGTAATACCAGCCCAATCCACCTATATGGTTAAGTCCACTGTCAAAATAGTGGTTATGTCCAAAAATTGAAAGAATACGATGATTGGGGTGTTACAAGTGTGGTATTAGAGCCTACGCGTTAGTTATTGGGCAAGAATTAGAAAGTCAAGCCTAGACATTAGTTGTTGGGCTAGAATTAGAAAGTTTAATCTTGTACCAATGGTGGTATCAAATTTAGAAAGTATTAACTCAATAAGGTTTAACCTGTCCTCTGAGTTGAAATTAGAATGCTCTACTTTCTATTTATGAAATTGAAAACTATTTTGGAAAATGTTTCCAAAAAGAAAAGATATGTTTTGAAATATTTTGTTTTGATACAACGACTGCAAACTGAGCTGATAGTGAGTAAGCCTTATCCCGAGTAAAGCTAAACATTGAAAGAGAAGTAGGTTATCTTGCCGGAGAAAGCGCGGTCACTAAGCAGACTTTAGTCTCACCGCTCGATCTGGAGGTTGTCCCACTAACTTATACGAGTGGTCTAATTTGAAAAACACCCTCACTTTCTATTAAAAAAATTAGAAGGGAAAATTAGGACAAAAAATTGAAGTTTAAAAAGATGCCCAAAGTGGTATCTTGACTAAATAGAGGTTGTGAGTCAACCAGATTGAGGCCCTAGGTCAAGAGAAGAGACCTTAGGTAGAAACATGGGTGTAGCCAATGTGGCACAGTGGATCAAATGCATAAAACTTTAGGACATAGGTTAGAAATTGAAACTGTACAAGAATAAAATACTTGTTTGGGCAGGACATGAAATCTAGAATATTCTATAACTCTGGTTTCTATGTGGTATGAGACACATAGGAATTTGGGGTTATGGAGGAAGCTTGGACTCAAAGAATGATAGACTATGTTTGGTGAATGATTGGTGACTTTGGAAGAACTTATTTCCTTATACTTGGCTGGTATGGGACAGTCAGGTATAATGGGGCTTGAAAAACCTTAGTTGGTGAGACATTGCGAAATTGATTGGGTGTGGCAATTTTTTGAGTAGAAGGGCTAGAGTCGTATGAGACACTTAAAACTGGAAGGTTAGATGGAAACCTGAAATTTTGTTATGCTAGCGTGAACTTGCATGATTGTATTATTGTTTGAAAGCATGCCTTATTTATTTATATGTATGCTATATGAAACCAAATCCTGTACCCAAGAACAAATAAGAACCTAGAAGTATACACTATTAGGCCATTGAACAAATCAAGAACCTAGAGACATGAATCTAGAGTCATGATAGTACGGGCATTGGATAAGGCAAATGCTGACAAGGTTCTAAAATTGTAGACAATGGTTGAAACAAGAAGATATGCTACCCAATCCACCACTTCTGATGAGACAGAGCAGAGGGATTAGGAAATACTTACTGGCATGGAGACCCTAATGGAGAATATGATGAATGAAGTTGCTCGGAGGGTTGTGGATCAACTGATGAGGGTTCTACCCCAGATGCTCTCTCAGGCAGTACCTCAGATTCAAATGCCCGAACCCATCCATGTTCAATAGCTAGCACTTGTGGCCTTAGTCTTGAATGTCAGAGGGCTTAGGAGGATCCAGACGATGCGAAACAAAGAAAGATGCTGATAGAACTACAAAAGCTCTACCCTCCTTTATTTGATTGTACTACAGATTGCATCTCGATTGAGCACTGGTACCAAGAGATGGAGGAAGTTCTTAATGTACTGAAGGTAACTAGGTCAAGACGGGTGGTATTGGCCACACCACTTCAAAGGACCAACCAAAAGTTGATGGCGTATGATAAAGATAGATCCTAACACGGATGTGGATGCTATGAGCTAGAGAACTTCACAAAAATCTTTTATGAAAATTCTTTCTGGAAGTGACCTTGAGCAAGCTACAGGAGGACTTTATTCGACTAGATCAGAAGAACATGATTGTAGCTAAATATAAAAGGAAGTTTACAGAAGTAGCCAACTTTTCACCAGACCTGATAAGGGAAGAAAGAATGAAGGCTAGTCGTTTTGTACAGGGTCTCAAGATGGAGTTCCAAAAGTTAGTGAAAACATTGAGCCTAAAGACTTATAAAGATGTTGTGAAAAAAACCCTGACTTTGGAATAAGAGATCAACCTAGAGCGACGGGTAAAAGGAAAGAACAAATGGGCTGGGAATGAGAAGGATCATCTGTGACACCCTGGCTCCCGGCATCCGTCCCTGTTTCTATTGCGACGATTTGTCGTTGGGCAGCGCGCGGGAGACGCCGTGTCATCTATTCGTTCGCCGAGAGTCGGAGGCCACGTGGTTCGATTTCCCTTCTCATTCAATATCAAGTTTCATACCTTTCTTTTAAATAGGTCATGAAGTTAAAATTTAAAATATACAATGGCCACCAAAATAATGGTTCCTTTCAGTAGACGTCAAATTCAATAAAATACGTGCAGCGGAAATTAGTTCATTCATAAATCCATAGTAAAATAATTTATAACCAAGTGAAGCACTTTGCAGCGGAACAACGTTTCAAATTCATTTCCAGAGCATAGTAGAATGTAAATAAAACATGGCCCAATGGGCCTAAGTTCCAAAATACTTGATTTACATGTGAAATAGTTCAAAATAAAAGAGGGCACATGCCCAGTTCAATTTAAACACTAAAATACTATTTACAACAAAAAGGTACAACGGTAAACTCAAAGAAAAACTGAAAAGAAAACTGTGACAACTTCCCAACGAGGTCACTATCCCAAAAAGACAGCCCGTGTGTTAGCCTACTCCTGTGGTGTCAATGATCGCCTGTAATGGAAAAGTGAGGTGAGCTCGAGGGCCTAGTGGATCATTCCTATACATCGCTAGCATTATACAAACCAGAATACAAAACATGCAATCGCTTTCATTACATTAGGCATTTCACACAATTTCTTATTTTGTTATCATCTAAGATCGAAAGAGTCCATAACCCTCGGTATCCCCTGTGTGGTCTGGGAGCGAATCTGGGGGTAACGCCTAAAGGCCGATTACCTTTGAGACCACGGTCCAAGGATGGAAGTCCGCAATGACTCTCTGTCCGAAGACACAATCAGCTGTCGCAGTTAGCTCGGGTAGAGACACCCACGATGACACCCAAAGGCCGGTCACTGTGCCAGTACGTGGATTCATTATGCTTAATTTAATGTTCTTTAGTCATACATATCATTCCAAGTCATATGTGATCATCAATGTAACATTCAAAGTAAATCAAAATAGATATGATCAGCCATTCATGGAAATCTTCTCATGGAATTCTCTAACTAGCATGTTATGGCACAAACAACCACGCATCAAGGGCATACACCACGTCAAACCCAACCAAGGTCAATCAAGCAAGTCCTAGCATGCTCCTAAACAAATCTTAAGCTAACAAATCTTAAGCTAACAAACATCATGTTATGCATTCAAAATTTGGATAAGGCTAGGGAGTAAGAAAATCACTCCCACTTTTGTACTCCTCAAGCTTGCGCCTTGCTCCTCGCCGTGCACGCCTCAGATTATTAGTCTATAGCGTTTTTAAACAATGTACATGTGTGAGTCTAAGGCATTCATGGCACAACCAAAACCCTAAAGTTTGTGTTCTTGGCGCATGTGTTTCAAATGCACCCCAAAATTAGTACAAAACGAGAGACACTAGTGCATGTTGCATTACTGCGACAATGTTTCATATTCTCGCGGTCGCCGGGGTCAGCGACATGTGCTTAACACCTTAACACTTGGTCATTGAGTTTAAATCACACATTACTCAAGGAAAAGCGGAATACATTTGAGAAAAAAACGATTTAGAAAGCTAAGAAAACAAGATCTCAAGGGGTTTTCGAGATTTACCTTAGCATAAAACCCTTTCCAAGTGTGCTTCAACTCGAATCCACCCTTGTCGATGTTGCTCTTGGCGGATCTGAGCTTGAAAATGGTAGAGAATGGTTTGAAGGAGCTCAAACCACCCTTAGAACCCAATAGAACACTTAAGAAATGAAGTAAACAAGTTAGGTGAGAGCTAAAGATAAAAATCAGTGGTTTGCAATGAAAAAAATCCAGATCTAAGGTTTTCTGCGCATGTTTGTTTATATAGAAATCGATGAATGACCGCGTCACTGTAGCATGACCGCAAATACTGTGCAACTACTGCGGTCACTGAATAATTACTGCGGTGGACAGACTGTTGTGCATCGTTCATTTCTGGGTTTTTCGCGTGATGACCGCGATCACCCAGATACAGACCACGGTCACTAGAACGGACTTCCTTGTTTCGTTTTTGGGTTTCCATTGCGATGACTGCGGTCATTGTAGGACCGACCGCAGTCACCAGAATGATGTATTTCCCTTCGTTTTCTGGGTTTCTCATGCAATGACCGCGGTTACTATAGGACCGACCGCGGTCACCAGAATGAAATTCTTGGTGTTCAGTGTCTTTCTTCTCCATTTCTCGTGCTTCTCGGATTGGCATAACTCTTACACTCATTTATACTTATAATATATGGTTTTCAGGTATTTTGGCCATTTTGATTCTTTTACCAAGTTGTTATTCAACCTTATCCACTCACTAGTGACGTGGAGGTCTCATAGACTTTTAGGGTATTACATCATCAGGGGGACCATAAAAAGAACAAGAGTGGTGGGAAGGTACCACAGAGATAAAGGCAGAACAAGGAAGAGTTTAAAGAACAAGCGAAGAGGCTGGGACTGTGTTATCTGTGCTGACAAAGGGGTCATATTACAAGAAATTGCCCAACAACAGTAACTCAGATGCCTTAGCAGCAGCAACAACAAAACACTTAGGGGGAAGATTAGAACGGTCGTCCTCAAGCCAGACAACAACAATAGAACGCCAATCAGGGGTAGAACTAGGGCCATGGTCAGAACTAGGCCAGAATGTTTGTTGTTGAAACTCATGATGAACTACTTATGGCAGAAGAATGAGTTTGAATAACTCTCTAAAGAAGAACCTGTTGAACTAAAGAGAATTTAAGACCTAGTAGTGGTTAGTGAGAACAAGGATCTGTTCCCATATGACTTACCCAAACTACCACCTACTAGAGAATTAGAGTTGAAGATTGAACTTCACTTTGGAACCAACCCTATAACCATACCTCCTTATAGAATGGTTCTAGTAGAGTCGATCGAGTTGAAATATCAACTAGATGAACTCATGGAGAAATGATTCATCAGGTCAAGTGAATCACCCTGGAAAGCACCTATACTTTTTGTTAAGAAGAAAGACGGTTCCATGAGATTGTGTGTCGATTACTAGAAGCTGAACCAAGCAACCATAAAGAACAAGTACCTTCTACTGAGGATTGATGACCTATTTGATCAATTGAGAAAAACCACTCATTTTTCAAATATTGATATTAGGTTAAGATATAACTAGTTCAGAATTAGGGAGTCTGACATACACAAAATAGCCTTCAGAACAAAAAATGGACACTTTGAGTTCACTGTGATGCCCTTTGGTTTGATCAATGCCCCAACAACATTTATGGGTTTAATGAATCGAGTTTTTAGACAATATCTTAACCAGTTTGTGGTGGTATTCGCGGACGACATCTGGATTGACTCAAAAATAGAAGATGAACACTTATAACCCTTATAGATAGTGTTGGAGACCCTTAGAAGGCACCAATTATATGCCAAATTTAGCAAGTGTGAATTCTGGATGAAGACGGTCAAGTTCCTTGACCATATAATATCAGCAAAAGGCATCTCTGTAGATCCGAAGAAGGTGAAACTATCATGGATTGGAAGCAAAGATGGAAGTGTCAACTCTTTGCTTTGGGATGAGAAGAATGATAGCATGAGGGGGTTTATATTGAGTTTCATAAGCACTAGAGAATGATTTGGGCATGCTCACACAAGAAAACCTTTCCATTCCTCTATGGGGATGTTTTGGAATGCATAAATTGAGTGTACACACAATTTAGAATGTGGGTTGATTTGTTTTCAATTCCTAGTGTGAACACAAGATATAAGCTTTATTTGATTTTCTATTTATGTGTAAACACAAAACAGATTTAAAATACTTACTATTCTTTGATTGAAAGTTAATCTAGGTGTGATATTGTGAGCAAGGCAACTTTCCAGTATGCTTTGGTAATGAATTCCTTTTCTTATGCACACCAAATCAACAAGTTTTGCCAATCTTCTATTTTGAATTAGAAACTTCTAATCTTATTCTTAAGATATTTAGAAACATTTTTTAGCAACTTTTATTCTTGGATTAGAAACTTATAATCTTGTTCTTTGGATGTTTAGAAATATTTTTTAGTAACTTATATTCTTAAATTAGAAACTTCTAATTTTGATTATTTGGGATGTTTTTGGTATGTAGTGCATGGTGTATATGATCACATCATGGTGCACATGGAATCATTCATTCATGGTTTCTTAATACTAAGTGGGACATCTCATAGGGATGGCATACTCAATCATTTTCATGCACATGAGATCCTTCTACGTGAACTCAAATAAAGGAAACGTCCCATGGAGCTTAGGGTAGGGTGAGGGTACACATGATCATGGTGTTCTACCCATATGACTTACACATCCTTAGGGTGGCCATGACTTCATGGGTATACAAAAATCAAATAAAAATTAATATTTTCTTATTTACAAAGAATTATGATTTATAACCTATAGTTTTAGAATCACATGAACCTAACACATATTTTAATGTATGGTTTTGCTCAAGGTGATTTTTCCTAAAAAACTTTTCTTATTTAAGACCCACTGAGGTCACTAGGCAAATGAAAATCCAAATCTTGGCCGACTATTCTAATTTTTAGATATGTCATTCATTTTGTTAGTTCATGTCATTTCATTTTATTTTAGGTCATTTCGATCCCCGAAGTACCCTAAATGCTAATTTTTTCCTAATTTGGACTCCTTGAAGGGTGTTTAGCAAATGAAAACCCTAACCTTGACTAATTGTTCTAATTTTTGGATATGTTGTCCTATTAGTTGGTTCATGTCACCTTACTTCATTTCAAGTTGTTTTGGATCCCTAAGGGGCACTAAATAAGTGTTTTGGAACCTACCAAATTTAGCCCTGAAATGAGTCCGATTTTATTTTGCACCTAAATTTCACTAAATAAATGATAAATTTCATTTAATTGAGTAAAGAAAATTTAGGATATTACAAACTACCTTCCGTAGAAAAATTTCGTCCTTGAAATTTGTAAATAGCTAAGGATTTCTAGTGAATAGGTGTAAATACTGTCTTCATCTCGCTTTTGAGTTCCCAGGTTACTTCTTCCATCCCGTGATGTTTCCCTAGTACCTTCACTAATGGGATATCCTTCATTTGTAGACTCTATACATTATGATTGAGGATTCTGACTGTTGTTTTCTCGTAAGTAGCATCATCTTGAATATTCACTTCCTCCTAGTGGATGATGTGAAAGGGGTTTGGTTCATACTTTCTCAATATGAATACATGTAACACCCTAATTTTCAACCGGACCTCTTGTTGAAAATCAATATGCTACTATAAAAATTCTTTTTGTCGAATTATCAATCTTACCATTTCAAGCTCTAGTCGACTGTTTCTCAATAAATATCTAAAAACACATGTTATGCAAAACAAAAGACCCCTTTAATTTCTTATTAGATTCATCGAATTGCTGTAGTCATATAATTTAATCTAAAAATCAGAAAATCATATTTTACAAATACTTGCAGCGGAAACATTTTAAAAACTTCTATTAAAACAATATTTGTTAAACATATAATATCGTTCAAAGATATAATTAACTGAAATTAAAAATCAAAATAAATAATTGTAAAACAATGAAATTAAATTCAAAGGACAGTTATACATGAAGTTCTATTCCAATTAATTAGATAAAATACAACCTCTAAAGTCACCTATCCCAAACAACCTCTCCATGAGGCGTCCAATAGAAAGTGCGAGTCTTCTGACATAGGCTGTTGTGCATTACATTCAAGTGTTCCTAAAAAATAAAATGGGAGTGAGCTCAAAAGCCCAGTGGATCATTTCTACACATCACACGCATTATACAGACCCAATCGAAAACATTACAAACACTTTTAAACATTAGGTATTTCAAACATTCAATTGGTTTGGTCGAAGTTTAAGACCAGAAGAGAGTTAAGATGCCTCTCGATATTTCTTATGATCTAATCTAATCGTAATCGCAAAAAGTCTCAAGTACCATCTAAGATTAGTCATATCTCAGTATCACAGTCTAAGAGAGTATACTTACTGCAGCTCATACCATCTTCCAAAGACCTCGAGCTGTCGCAAGCAGCTCCAGGTTGGGAATACCTATGATCTGCCTTGTAGCTCGTCAATCTCAAGCGATGGCATATAGGAGATACCACCTTAATCCGCTTCAAGCTCGTCAATTGCACTAGTACATAGATTCTTAATAATCTTTCGTCTTATTTTAGTTACACATACAAATTTGATCACACCAAGCATTTCACAATCCCATAGATAATAATTTAAGCTATGCATGCAAATTAAAATAATAAAGCGCATGAGTAAATAATTATAATACCACAGAATTTTGTCAAATAATTAAAAATAAATAAGTTTAGTGAAATTAAATGACATAAGTTAAGTGAATTAATTTCAAAGATTTTAAAAAATTTTTGGGTGCAAATTATGGGTTAGCAAATAAAAAACAATATGTTATGGAGATATAATAAAATAAGACTTTTAGTGCAAAAATCGTACAAATTTAGTGTAATACCTGAAATTTTAGTGACGTAATAACCAAAATTTGAGTTTAAAACACATTTTATTAGCACATATACGTATAAATTTATATATATATACATATATATTTGTCATTGATATGCAATTAATTAGTTAGCATAGAAGTATAAAGGGATATACATTGATTAATATTAGACATATAGAATTGTTGGGTA
>JAJIYU010012728.1:0-14400 GCA_030144865.1 Tinospora cordifolia
AATTATTTGTAGCACTTCGTGGCTACTACTTCGCGAACTATTTAGAATAGCTCAAGCAAAGAAGAACTAGAACTAAGGTTGCCAAGAAGAAGGCAAAGAGAGAAAGCAAGATGAATTTTTAACTCTTGTCTTTGGGATGAATGAAATGGGTGGAGTAGGGGGGTTTATATAGGGCCCTCTTCCAAATAATGTCTCTATCTTTCCAATGTGGGATTATCACGTCTTACATATACCCCCTTTAACATCTCACCAAATGAGATATTTCATTCATGAATGCATTTCCTTTACACATATACTTCTCTATGTATATTACCATCATACTAAACAAAACATTATTTTCATTAGTGAATCTAATTAATACTTTATACACATTCTTTTTTATATTAATATCATACTAAAAATACTATTTTCTTATTCAAATAGATAAGTATATATTTATTCGACAATTCTATATGTCTAATATTAATCAATGTATATTCCTTTATACTTCTATGCTAACTAATTAATTGCATACTAATGACAAATATATATATATATATATATATGTATTTATATATAAATATATACGTATATGTGTTTTAAACTCAAATTTCGGTTATTACGTCACTAAAATTTCAGGTATTACAGGATCGTATGTATTTCCAACCAGAGTTGCCTGCGATAGCTCGAAGTCTTTGGAAGACGGTATGAGTCTAGATAAATACTCTCTCTTAGACTGTGATACTGAGACATGATTGATTTTAGATGGTACCTGAGGCCTTTATTATTACGATTGAATTGGATCATGGGGAATACCGAGAGACATTTTAACCCTCTTCCGGTCTTATATTACAACTAAAACAAATGAATTTTTTAAACGCCTAATGTTTGAAAGTGTTTGTAATGTTTTGGATTGAGTTTGTATAATGCATGTAATGTGTAGAAACGATCCACTGGGTTTTCGAGCTCACTCCCACTTTAATTTTTAGGTACATATGGACGTAGAGTATGATAACTTACATCTGCAGACTCGCACTTTAATTAGACACCTCATTGGGGAGGTAGCCCAGGATAGGTGACATTGGAGATGGTATTTGTTTAATTTTACTAAAAAAATTTTCATGTGTTTATTTGATTTTAAATTCAATTAACCAGTTATATAAGCAATATTTTATTTTTAACATTTTTGCTTTGATTACAAGTTTTAAATTATTTCTGCTGCATTATTTATGATTTGTATTGCAATAAATCCGGTGAATGTATTGAAAAATTATCTTGATCTTTTGTTTTGTATAAAACATCTATCCAGACATTAACATGAGAACTAATGGTTATGAACTTAATTTTGAAAAAAAAGAATTTGACAGAAGGAAAATTTAAGTAACATCTTGATTTTCATCGAATGACGATTTACACTTGAGACAACACATAATAAGAGGTCTGATTAAAAATTAGGGTATTATAGTGAGTGCCGCAAGAGTTGTAAAAAGTAAATGAATGAAATTTAACCTCATTCCAAGAAGAAGAATTTGGATTTTTAGTTTCCGATGCAATTATCAAAACAAAAGAAAGAACAAAAAAGAAAAGAAAAAAACAAAAAATTTCAATAAAAAAAAAGCTAAAAAATTCGGTGTTCAACCGATTGGAAAAAAAAAGAAAAAAGAAGCTGCTCGAACAGAAGAAGAAGGAAGAAGAAGATGGAAAGAAAATCTGGTTTTTGATTGTTGGTTTGGGTTTTCATTTTGTAACGTGTGAGTCAAAAACAAAGAAAGGGAAATCCGGTTGTGTGATTTGGGGCTTTGGTCTGTGAGTTTTGATTGTGATGATCGAACGAAGCCCTAGCTGGTTTGTGGGTGAGAAGAGAAAAATTTCAGATCTGGTGCGAAATCAATTTGGGGTTTTTGTGTTTGAATGTGATTTGTAGATGATGATCAAATAAGAAGAATAAATCTGGTTTTGTGATTTTGGGGCAAAGAAGAAATCCATGTTGCTGTTGTGTTTGGATCGAAATGAAGAAGAAGATTGAAGCTTTGTGCGAGCGGTTGTTGAAGAATGACGAACAGGGGACGAAGATGAAGATGGATTCGAAGCTTAAATGAAGAACGAAACCAGAAATTTCTGGTCGTAGCTCCTGTTGTCGGACGAAGAATAAAGAAGAACGAAGAGGTCGCGCGTGTGTGTGTGGTGAGCTGCTGCTACGTTTGTGCAAAGAAGGAATGACGAACAGCAAGAAGAAAGGAAGAAGATGAACGACAGTTTGTTGTTGTATTGGAAGTAAATCAGTTGGGGGTTTTGGCGTTAGACGAGCAAAGAACTCAAATTTTTGCTTGTTGTTGCATTTGGACGAGAAGAAGACGAAGAAGACGCACAGTAAGTGCAAGATAAAAAATGAAATTGCAATCTACAGTTGCTGTGTGCGATTTGGTTTGGGCGTGATTTCAAGTCTGAAAATTTCAGATCTGAAATTTGTGTAAGCTACTGATGCGTGGTTTCGATTTGCGCAAAGAACGGACAATAACAAGGGATTTTGTCATTGGATGTCGTTCGCGTGAAGACAACGATGAACTTGAATCTGAAAGGTATAATACTTTTAATTTTTAATTTTTAATTTTTAATTTTTAAATAAGTAAAATTAATTATTTTTTGAATTATAGATGTGCAAAATAAAATTTAGAAAATTTGAATTATTATTTTGTGCTTGTGAATTTTTGGATGAATGTTTGAAATATGAATACTATCAAAGTTAAGGGGGTTCAGAGATTTGGAGATTGAAACTAAATTTATTTAGGGGTCTGTGACGACCCATATTTTGGTGTGCAAAATTTTCGAGTACGATATATGTATTTTTTAAAATTTTTAATGAAAATATAATGATTTATATCAATTTTTCTCAAATTTATATTATTTATTAGAAAAATAAGAAAAATAGGAATATGAGGAGAAAAATATGTGAAATTAGAAGAAAAATGTAATTTCTTGAGGAAAATAATTTATGGGATTAATTATGAAAATTTTGAAATAATTATGAAATTTTTTGTGCAATTAATAGAATTTTTGGGGAGAAAATATAATTTTTGGTGAATTATTTAATTGGAGGAGAAAATAATGGAATAAATGAGAAATTAATGAATAATTGAGAGTTTTGATGAGAAAGGATGAAATAACAATTTTAATAATTTTAGAAAAAAATGGGAATTTTCGGATGTATATTGGTATATATATGGGTGTAGGAAAAGAAATAGAAAAGAAATAAAAAGAAAAACAAAAAAAGGGGAAAATCGGCGCACGGGCCGCAGGCCCGACCTGGTCACGCCAGATGCGCGGGCTGTTGGCCCGGGCGGACTCGGCCCATATGGTCCGAGCCCAAGTACGTTTAGCGCCTAGGCCGGCCCAGGATGCTGGCGGCCCAAGCGCCTCACTCCCCTTTCTTCCCACGGTTTTGACTAGTTTTTTGGGCAAATTTTTGCAATTTTTGATGTATTTTCTAGCCAAAAACTATGAGAATCCATGGTTTGATGACCCATGGTTTTGAGCAACCAATAACAAGTGCCAACTGGGCATTCAACATGAAGGTTTGGAGGCCACGTGGGTGGCCACGTGCCCTGTTCTCATGCCATGCAAGAAGCTTCCCATGCAACAAAAACTCAAAAATATGGCTGTCCCAATTTCCAACTCTTGCTCCCACCTTCCAGACCTTGAATCTCCTTCATTTATCATCCAAATCCAGTGATCTATAGTTTGTTTTGAAGCTGATACCACCCACTACGAAGTCCCACAAGTGGTTTGCTCAATCCTGAAGCCATCTGAGACGAAAATCGTAGAGAAGAGGTGCTGTCCGCAGAGTTCAACCCAGAAAAACCAGAGAAGTTGTCTTGAAGCCACCTTTGGAGCTCCGGTTCCTGGACCATTTCAAGTCCGTTTGGGAGGTAAAACCCCTCTTTTTCTTCCTTATCTTGAGTACTTCCATGTACAAGTGGTGGAAATCAAAGAGTGAAACTCTCAACCTATTTTATAAGGCCATAAAACTGACTATCTAGCTAACTGCTTTGACAATTTCTACAGAAACCAAGCAGCAAGACCAGATTGAGGCTGTGTTTGGAGGACTTGTAGACATCCGTCTGGGTTGAAACCAGAGGCGTTTTAAACCTTATAGTTGAGGCTACAGAGAGGTATAAAGAGCTAACCATAAGTCTCTGTATTTTAGATGTTATACACTTGCAAAAGTGCCTTGTTAGTTAGGGATTTTAGGACTTAGAATATTTTGTGAAGGAAATCCCTTAGGCTTGTTATGGTGGGACTTGAAATTGAGGGTGATTAAGGATATACTTACTTGCTGTTTTAGATGATACTTAATAGACAAATGTTTAGGGACCTGAAACCTTTCAAAATCAGTAGATAGACCCTTGGATCAATGCTGTAGAGAGGAGAGATTTGACACTTGAAACAACTTAAGAAAAACTTGGGAATCTGAAAACCAGTTTCAGGAACAGATAAATATCAAATCAGTTAACTAACCAAACCTTGGCAAGCTGAGCTGAAATTTGGTAGAAAGGTCCCTGGATGTGTCTATAATATGTATACCAAATTTCAGGCCATTCTGAATTAGGGAAGTAGGCCAATTAATCCACTAAGTGACTGCCTATCACAGGGTATACAGATTCTTATAATCCCTGTTATTACACCTAGAAACCCTAATAAATGGTATTCAAAAATCACGAAATAAAATTTCAGTGAAAGTTCAGACAGAGTAGATAAAATCTAGAAAGTTTTATACAAATCCAACGGTTGGATTGATCACAGAAAATTAGGAAAATTTACTGTCAAGGTGTGTGCACCCAGAAGCCCCTGTGATTCAACTAACTATTCTGAGATTACATTAGATAGTCAAACCTATGTGGATTGAGCTGAAATTTGGTGGAGTGATTCCTGAGCATGTCTAGTTTATGCCTACCAAATTTCAGAGCAATCTGATATGGGTAAGTGGGTCAAATTAGGCAGATAGTCACTGTCTGTCATACAAAACCCGAGAACACAGTCTCTGGAAACTTAGCTAAAAATACTATCAAATGAAGTCCTAAAATCATGGTTTAAATTTTAGGAGAGGTTTAAGGAGTCTAGGACAGATCTGAAAAATTTGATGCAAATCCGATTAACGGATTGCCCGCAGAAAAATTGGAAAAGTTGATGAGCAGTTAGGGCCTTAAGCTGAAAATGTGGCTAAGTGTTGAGATTTGAGGTTTTGGACCAATTTTGGTCCTTTTGACCAAATCTTGACTCGAATGGCCTGTATTGACCCAATTCGGGCACAAATTAACCTAAGATGACTAGGATGATCACATTGACCAGGGTTGACTAGGTTTGACCAATTGATCGAAATGGCTCGAGTCGATCAAAACTGAATAGGGACAGTGATATTAGATACTGGGCCACTATACGGATAGAACTGAGATTGAGTTTTGATTAATGCAGATTTGAGAGGGTATAGCAGGGCTAGGCCGGTTGTCGACGGGACTTCGGTGCACAGGACCCGAGGTGAGTAGTTTGATTCAGGTGTTTCTATGACTTTTGTTCCTTGCATAAACTTGTATGAAATGACATGGTTTGAACGGTTTCACGGGACTTAGATAAATCTGGTTGATTTTGAGATATGTAGAAGTACACGGGTAGTGAGACCAGAGGCTCGAGGTCCGAGCGCGGGGTCAGGGTATACGATCAGATGAGACTCGAGGTCCGAGCGCAGGGTTAGGGTGTGTGACTAACACGCTTAGCTTCCGACCCGCTCGAGTGATGGCACTTGAGGACCGAGCGCGGGGTTAGGGTATTCGAGGGGTACACCTAGCTTACGACTCGCTCAAGTGGCAGATACGCCTGACCTACGACCTGCTCAAGCGATGACCATAGGTTGGGTTTTGTTGAGCTAACCTAGCCTGGATATGTTTTTAACTGACATGAATTTAAAATGGTTTCATTTGAAATTGTGGCACTATTTATAACTGTTTTCATATTATGTTATGCTTTCAAATGTCACTTCATTTTATTGCTTATGCATACATGCATTGTTTTGGAATATTGGTTGTGGTTGACATGCTGATCTTTCTACTCACTGAGCCACGTGAATTTTAGGCTCACTACTCTATTACCATTTCAGGTTCTTCAATGGCGGACAAGGGAAAAGGCGTAGTGATTGCCTGATTCCCTGACGATTCCTGTCTCAGTTTCTTTTTGGTTTTCTCCTTTTCATTGAAGTTGGTCATTGTTGTACTAGTTTAAATGGTTAAGTATGTATTTTGGACAAACTTATATAAATGAAATGTTTTCGTTTTAAATTGTCGCTTACTTTGGCTTTTAATAGTTCCAATTATTCTATTATCGTCCCATAACATGAGATTTGCAAAGATGGCTTAACAACGGTTGGACGAACTTGTCTTGGCGAGAGAGTTCGTTAGGCCGCTGTGCCGGTCAGGCCGCCCTTGGCTCTGGGAAGGGGTCCCGACAGACTTGGTATCAGAGCCCAGGTTCAAACACGAATGAGTGGAGAACCTAGACGATATCAGAATGATTGCGAAAGTAAACAAGTACTCGAATAAAGAGAAAGGAAGGCCAGCAACTATAAAACATATTTGAACCTAACATACAATACTAGCAAACTTTTAGAGTCGGGTCTATTTTGAATATATGAATAACTGACATTCCAATTTAAACTGCAGATAGATATGCCACCTCGGCGAGGTACAACACGACTTAGGGGAGGCAGACTCCATGTTGAGCCTAGAGAGCCGACGCCACCACCACCCCCTCCTGTTCAGCCCGAGCTAAATCCAATATAGAAACTCGAGGCAGTGATTAGGGCCTCAAATGAGGCTGCGTAGGCCCAGACGACCTTACTGATGCAGAGGCTAGACCGGTTGGAGGCTGAGAGGCAGAGAGCCGAGCCTATTGTACAGCCTGCCCCACCTGAGGCACCAGCTGCTGAGCCACCAGCTGCTGAGCCACCAGTTGGACCAGTAGTGACACCTGCAGCCCTGACCCAGGTAGACAGAGAGATGAGAGAGCCCACACTCGGCTCCTCAAGAGGTTTTATGGATCTGCGCCCTATGACATTTAGGGGCGGTATCAGCTTAGAGACAGCGGAGGACTAGCTGCTTAATATGGAAAAGAACGCCGAGACTATACGGTTATTTGAGGCAGATCGGGTTCTCTTCTCTACACATATGTTGGATGGTGAGGCTGCTAGATGGTGGCGATCCACGAGGAGCATTGAGGGTCAGATCGCTACTTGGGCCAGATTTAGAGAGTTGTTCCTTCAGGCTTATGTTCCCGAGACTGATAGGGAACGTAAGAAGGTAGACTTTTTGAGCCTACGACAGGGGAGTATGACTGTCAGAGAGTACACACACCGGTTCTTACAGCCAGAGGCTTATGCTGGGAGGTTGATAGCTGAGCAGAGCGAGAGAGTCAGATTCTATCGGCGGGGGCTGAGGGTCGCTATTAAACAAGTGACTTCTACATCTAGGGCCCAGACTTTAGAAGAAGTCAAAAGAGAGGCCTTACGATATGAGATGGCCGGGCTGGATGAGCTACCTAAGGTTTCTGTAGTGCCGAGCAGTGCCTCTCAGCCGCAGTCACAGCAGCAGGCAGCATCCCAGACTCAGCCATCACACAGAGGTGGGTTTGGGGGGTATCGAGGCCGCGGTCGTCAGTAGAGGCAGAGGAAGAGGAGATATTAGGAGACTCAGTCGAGCGGCACCCCTAGCCAGACCTCCACCCAGGCAGTGACACTTGTAGCTACTCCCGTACAGGCACACCCACCGACAGAGCAGCAGAGCACATTTACTAGGAGCCGAGGCAGAGGCCGTTGACAGGAACAGACATATCAGGGAGGACAGAGGCCACCACTTACGTGCTTTCAGTGTGGACAGGTTGGCCACAAGAAGGCTGAGTGTCCGAATCTTATTGGTGGTCCTAGTTCATCTACTCCGGTTATCAGAGACAGAGCACATGCCGTCACCCAGCCTGACCCGGATTCGACGAGTACTTTGGTGGAAGTTACTGTCCCACTCTGTGATTCCTCTGTTTATTTACTGATTGATGCTGGTTCTACCTTGTCCTTCATTTCTGGATATGCTGTGGATAGACTAAGACTTAGACCAGTTAGGGCTTCCACCTGGTTGATGTTGAGTACCGCCGCTTGGGAGCGCATCTACCCCAACATGATTTGCGAGAAGTGTGTGCTTAAGTTGGGGGACCTTGAGACCGTGGTAGACCTCCGAGTGTTGGAGTTTCTTGAGTTTGATGCCATACTTGGCATGGACTGGCTGGCTGCATATCATGCATATGTCGATTGCTTTGCCAAGAGGGTTGTGTTCCGGATTCCAGGCCAACCCTCTGTCGTCTTTCAGGGTAGGGCTTCTGACAAGTAGAGTACCCAGGGTCGATTGATGATGTAGCATGAGATTGATACTCTAGCTGGTTTGACGACCATAAATGAGGCACCCGCCCGACCACCTATTGATGAGATCCCCATTGTCGAAGACTTCCCTGACGTGTTCCCTGAGGATCTACCCAGCTTGCCTCCTAAGCGGGAGATCGAATTTATTATCGAGATCATTCCAGGGACACGACCTATATCGATTCCTCCCTACCGCATGGCGCCTAAGGAGTTACAAGAATTGAAGGTCCAGTTAGAAGAGTTGTTGCGTAAGGGTTTCACCTCTCCTAGTTTGTCACCTTGGGATGCTTTGGTATTATTTGTTAAGAAGAAGGATGGGAGCCTCCGCCTATGTATTGACTACTGGCAGCTGAACAAGGTGACGATCAAGAACAAATATCCCCTCCTACGTATAGATGACTTATTTGACCAGCTTAGAGGTGCCAAGGTCTTTTCGAAGATCGATCTGAGATCTGGGTACCATCAGCTGAGAGTCAGGGAGGAAGATGTGCCGAAGACCGCATTTCGCACTAGATATGGGCATTATGAGTTCTTGGTCATGCCATTCGGTGTGACTAATGCCCCAACCATTTTTATGGACCTTATGCAGAGAGTATTCCGGCCCTACCTCGATACGTTTGTGATCATCTTCATTGATGACATCTTGATCTATTCGAGATCCCACGAGGAGCATGCTAAGCATCTGAGAATCGCACTACAGACCTTGAGAGAGCATAGGTTGTATGCTAAGCTCAGCAAGTGCGAATTTTGGGAGGTCCGATTTTTGGGTCATATGGTTAGAGCTGAGGGTATCTCTGTGGACCCTACTAAGGTCGAGGCAGTTATTAGTTGGCCGAGACCTACCACAATGACGGAGATCCGTAGCTTCTTAGGTTTAGCAGGCTATTATCGCCATTTCGTCCAGAACTTCTCGAGGATTGCAGCTTCGATAACGAAGCTAACCAAGAAGGATACTCCTTTTGTATGGACTGATAAGTGCGAAGAGGCCTTTCTTGAGCTTAAGTAGAGGTTGACATCAGCCCCATTACTATTGTTGCCAGAGCCCGGCCGAGAGTTGACTATATACACGGATGCATCACGGATAGGCCTGGGCTGTGTATTGATGCAGGATGACAGGGTAGTAGCTTTTGCCTCTCGACAGTTGAAGGATAATGAGAGGAACTACCCTGTCCATGATTTAGAGCTGGCAGCAGTGGTATTCGCACTTAAGATTTGGCGGCATTACCTCTATGGCGAGCGTTTCACGCTCTATTCGGACCACAAAAGCCTCAGGTATCTGTTCTTACAGAAGGATCTGAATATGAGACAGAGACAATGGATGGAGCTGTTAAAGGACTATGATTTCACTATTGAGTATCACCCGAGGAAAGCTAACGTTGTGGCTGACGCTTTGAGTAGGAAACGGGTCGAGACTGCATACATGGCGAGACATATGTCCTATGAGTGAATGATGCTTGATTATGCTTCGATCCTGAGTATCCATGAGTCATCTACTGAGGCCATAGTTAGTGCACAGATTTCAGCCCAGCCAGTTCAGATTCAGGAGATCACGGAGGGGCATCCTCGTGATATTGACTATGATATGTTTAGGCTTGGGCAGGTGACGCTTCTCGAAGAGAGTGGTCACTGGATTCACAGGGTGCACTGAGGTTCAAGGGAAGGCTGTGGGTACTGAACGATGCTAGTCTGAGGCACAGTGTACTCAAGGAGCTACACCGATCGAGATATGCGGTTCATCCGAGCGCTAATAAGATGTACCAAGATGCTAAGCCAACATATCGGTGGCCCGGGATGAAACGGGACATAACAGTCTTCATTCAGAAATGTGACACATGCCAGCAGGTCAAGGCTGAGCACCAGAAACCCGGTGGATCCTTACAGTCCTTATCTATCCCCAAGTGGAAGTGGGAACACATCACGATGGAATTCGTCACAGGACTACCCCGTACACAGCGGAGGCATGATGCTATTTGGGTAGTTGTGGACCGTTTGACGAAGTCTGCCCACTTTCTTCTTATGCATACTAAGGATTCAGTGAAGCGATTGAGCCGACTCTATATCAGGGAGATTATGAAGCTCCATGGGGTTCCACTATCCATTGTGTCTGACAGAGACGCAAGGTTTACGTCCCAATTTTGGCAGGCATTACAGACTCAGTTGGGGACGAGGGTGAGCCTTAGTACAACATTCCATCCACAGACTGATGGTCAGTCTGAGCGAGTGATCCAGGTCCTTGAGGATATGTTGAGATCTTGTATTTTGGATTTTGGTGGTAGCTGGGAGGATCATTTGGCCCTATGCAAGTTTGCTTATAACAACAGCTACCAGTCGAGTATTGGGATGACGCCGTTTGAGGCGTTATATGGTCGACCATGCAGGTCTCCCGCCTGCTGGGCGGAGATTGGTGATAAAGCAGTTTTAGGCCCTGCCTTCATACAAGAACAAAATGAGAAGATACAGAGGATTAGAAAAAATATGAAGGCCGCTCAGGACCGACAGAAGAGTTATGCTGATAACCGCAGAAGGGTCCTTGAGTTTGATGTAGGTAACCATGTCCTCCTCCGCATTTCGCCACGTAAGGGGCAAATACGTTTCAGGATTTCAAGGAAGCTCGCACCGAGATACATTGGGCCTTTTGAGATACTTGAGACGATAGGCCTCATCGCTTATCGGCTAGCTTTACCGCCACAGCTATCGGGTGTGCATAATGTATTTCACGTTTCTATGCTGAAGAAATATCACCCCGACCCCTCGCATATCATTGATTGGAGACATATTGAGTTGCGAGAGGACTGTACATTTGATGAGATGCCTGTGGCCATCATAGACCGAGATGTGAAGAAGTTGCGCAACAAGGAGATACCGATGGTACGAGTGCGCTGACAGTTCCATGGTGCTGAGCAGGACACATGGGAGAGCGAGGATTTCATGATTCGTCACTACCCTTTGATGCGTATTGCTCCTTAACTTGTATCACCTATATCACTGTAAATTTCGAGGACCAAATTTCTTATAAGGAGGGGAGACTGTGACGACCCATGTTTTGGTGTGCAAAATTTTCGAGCACGATATATGCATTTTCTGGAATTTTTAATGGAAATACAATGATTTACATCAATTTTTCTCAAATTTATATTATTTATTGGAAAAATGAGAAAAATGGGAATTTGAGGAGAAAAATATGTGAAATTAGAAGGAAAATGCAATTTCTTGAGGAAAATAATTTCTGAGATTAATTATGGAATTTTTGAAATAATTATGAAATTTTTTGTGCAATTAATAGAATTTTTGGGAAGAAAATATAATTTTTGGTGAATTATTTAATTTGAGGAGAAAATAATGGAATAAATGAGAAATTGATTAATAATTGAGAGTTTTGGTGAGAAAATGGTGAAATAACAATTTTAATAATTTTAGAAAAAAATGGGAATTTTCGAATGTATATTGGTATGTATATGGGTGTAGGAAAAGAAATAGAAAAGAAATAAAAAGAAAAACAAAAAAAGGGAAAAATCGGCGCACGGGCCGCAGGCCCGCGCAGACTCGGCCCATTTGGGCCGAGCCTAGGCGTGTTTAGCGCCTGGGCCGGCCCAGGATGCTGGCGGCCCAGGCGCCTCACTCCCCCTTCTTCCCACGGTTTTGACTGGTTTTTTGGGCGAATTTCTGCAATTTTCGATGTATTTTCCAGCCAAAAACCATGGGAATCCATGGTTTGATGACCCATGGTTTTGAGCAACCTATAACAAGTGCCAACTGGGCATTCAACATAAAGGTTTGGTGGCCACGTGCCCTGTTCTCATGCCATGCAAGAAGCTCCCCATGCAACAAAAACTCAAAAATTTGGCTAAGTCCCAATTTTCAACTCTTGCTCCCACCTTCCAGACCTTGAATCTCCTTCGCTTATCATCCAAATCCAGTGATCTATAGCTTGTTTTGAAGCTGATACCACCCACTACGAAGTCTCACAAGTGGTTTGCTCAATCCTGAAGCCATCTAAGACGAAAATCGTAGAAAAGAGGTGTTGTCCACAGAGTTCAACCCAGAAAAACCAGAGAAGTTGTCTTGAAGCCACCTTTGGAGCTCCGGTTCCTGGACCATTTCAAGTCCGTTTGGGAGGTAAAACCCCTCTTTTTCTTCCTTATCTTGAGTACTTCCATGTACAAGTGGTGGAAATCAAAGAGTGAAACTCTTGACTATCTAGCTAACTGCTTTGACAGTTTCTGCAGAAACCAAGCAGCAAGACAAGATTGAGGCTGTGTTTGGAGGACTTGTAGACATTCGTTTGGGTTGAAACCAGAGGCGTTTTAAACCTTATAGTTGAGGCTACAGAGAGGTATAAAGAGCTAACCCTAAGCCTCTGTATTTTAGATGTTATACACTTGCAAAAGTGCCTTGTTAGTTACGGATTTTAGGACTTAGAATATTTTGTGAAGGAAATCCCTTAGGCTTGCTATGGTGGGACTTGAAATTGAGGATGATTAAGGATATACTTACTTGCTGTTTTAGATGATCCTTAATAGACAAATGTTTAGGGACCTGAAACCTTTCAAAATCAGTAGGTAGACCCTTGGATCAATGCTGTAGAGAGGAGAGATTTGACACTTGAAACAACTTAAGAAAAACTTGGGAATCTGAAAATCAGTTTCAGGAACAGATAAATATCAGATCAGTTAACTAACCAAACCTTGGCAATCTGAGCTGAAATTTGGTAGAAAGGTCCCTGGATGTGTCTATAATATGTATACCAAATTTCTGGCCATTCTAAATTAGGGAAGTAGGCTAATTAATCCACTAAGTGACTGCCTGTCACAGGGTATATGGATTCTTATAATCTCTGTTATTACACCTAGAAACCCTAATAAATGGTATTCAAAAATCACGAAATAAAATTTCAGTGAAAGTTCAGACAGAGTAGATAAAATCTGAAAATTTTTATACAAATCCAACGGTTGGATTGATCACAGGAAATTAGAAAATTTTACTGTCAGGGTGTGTGCACCCAGAAGCCCCTATGATTCAACTAAAAATTCTGAGATTAAATTAGATAGTAAAACCTCTGTGGATTGAGCTGAAATTTGGTGGAGTGATTCCTGAGCATGTCTAGTTTATGCCTACCAAATTTTAGAGCAATCTGATATGGGTAAGTGGGTCAAATTAGGCAGATAGTCACTGTCTGTCATACAGAACCCGAAAACACAGTCTCTGGAAACTTAGTTAAAAATACTATCAAATGAAGTCCTAAAATCATGGTTTAAATTTTAGCAGAGGTTTAAGGAGTCTAGGATAGATCTGAAAAATTTGATGCAAATCCAATGAACGGATTGCCCGCAGAAAAATTGGAAAAGTTGTTGCGCAGTTAGGGCCTTAAGCTGAAAATGTGGCTAAGTGTTGAGATTTGAGGTTTTGGACCAATTTTGGTCCTTTTGACCCAATCTTGACCCGAATGTCCTGTATTTACCCAATTCGGGCACAAATTGACCTAAGATGACTAGGATGATCACATTGACCAGGGTTGACCAGGTTTGACCGATTGACCGAAACGACTCGAGTTAATCGAAACTGAGTAGGGATAGTGATATTAGATACTGGGCCACTATACGGATAGAACTGAGATTGAGTTTTGATTAATGTAGATTCGAGAGGGTATAGCGGGGCTGGGTTGGTTGTCGACGGGACATCGTTGCACAGGACTCGAGGTGAGTAGTTTGATTCAGATGTTTCTATGACTTTTGTTCCTTGCATAAACTTGTATGAAATGACATGGTTTTGAACGATTTCACGGGACTTAGATAAATCTGGTTGATTTTGAAATATGTAGAAGTACACGGGTAGTGAGACCAGAGGCTCGAGGTCCGAGCGCAGGGTCAGGGTATACGATGAGATGAGACTCGAGGTCCGAGCGCGGGGTTAGGGTGTGTGACTAACACGCCTAGCTTCCGACCCGCTCGAGTGATGGCACTTGAGGACCGAGC
>JAJIYU010012729.1:0-14354 GCA_030144865.1 Tinospora cordifolia
TATATATATATATATATATTGGATGGACCTATTTACTGAAAAAGCTATAACATTAAAGATGTACTTCAAAAACATTTTTCTTTTCAAGCTATTTACACATTGTCGCATATTGAGCTTCAAATATGAAAAATTAGAAAAAACAACTACTTGGAAATTGTAAATGGTTGCAATTCATTTGAAGAAGGTAAAAGGATGTAGAAAATGACTTATTTCAAATCCCAAATTTATATGAAAAAGACACATTGTATCCCTCTATAATTTGGGCCATTTGGATTGAAAAAAAATGTGCGAATCATTCGAGGCAAGAAAAATTCAAAAGGAACAATTTGGAAGGACTACTAATGTAAACAACAAAAGCTTATGACATTTTTTTAATAATAGATTGGTCTCAAAATTATGATCTATGCTTCATGTAGTTGCATTTTCTATTTGGATGTTTTGCCAATATATTCACACTACTTAACTCTATCTACCTACTATAACTATTTTTTTTGTTTCATTAATACAAACCCTATTTCATGTTTCAAAGAGAAATCGTTAGATAGTTAAAGTTGAGCAAATACTTAATTGTAATTGTTACTTTATTTGATGTAATACCTCAAAAGCTCATAAGACTTCTACGTCACTAGTGAATAGTTAAAATAAATAAATAATTAAATAAATAAGAAAATAATAAAAATACTAAAAAAATTATGTAAAATAAGTTCAAACAAACCTAAAATAAATATAAAAATGATATAAACTCAGAAAGCACGAGAAACGACATGGAGAAGACGCAAACGGTAACTTCACTGGTTACCGCAGTAATGAAAGTGATTACCATGGTAATGCCGGACAAACCTAAAAAAAATGAAAAAAATGGCATCGTTCTGGTTATCGTAGTCACCTACCATGGTAATGTGTGATTACCGCGGTATATGCATCTCGTTACCACGGTAATACTATACAAAATCAAAAATTGATGCATTCTAGTTACCGCAGTAGCCTACCGTGGCAATGCACCGAAAAACCCTAATTTGGATGTGTTAATCATGCGATTACCACGGTAATACGTAAAATTACAAATATGTATGATTTGCACGTAGCAACCCTAATTCTCACGCACAGTCACGTAAAAACCTTCTTAACCACCATAGACCGACCCTTGTTCTTCCTAGAGGCGTTCTAAAGTATTCCTAATCTATTCAAACCCTTTTCTATTAGTTTGTTAAGCTTAGATTCGTGAAGAACAACGTCATCAAGGGTGGATTTGAGTTGAGACACGATTCGAAATAGTTCACACAAAGGTAAATCATGAAACTCTAGCTTTAATCAATATTTTCTATCATGGTTGGACATTTTCTTAAGTATATGCTCGTTGCTTGTGAAGCACAGATTGTTGGGCGTGTTTGGAGCCTCTTTTTGGTAAGAAACGAAAAGGAAAAGCATGGAATACCGAGGTATAAAGATTTCCTTTAGTTTGATGTGTGTTTTTGTGATATCCCAAAAGTCTATAAGACCTCCACGTCATTAATGAATAGTTAAAATGAAATAATAAATTACATAAATGAGAAAATAGTAAAAATACTCAAAAACTATATATAAGTCCAAATAAACCTAGAATAAATATAAAAATGATATAAATTCGAAAAGCATGAGAAATGGCAAGGAAATGACGCAAAAGTCGTAACTTCGCTGGTTACCACGGTAATAATATTGGTTACCGCGGTAATGCTGGACAAACCCAGAAACAAGCAAAAAAGAGGACATCATCCTGGTTACCACAGTCAATGACTGTGGTAATGCCTGATTACTACAATAATCCTTTGGTGACCGTGGCAATACGTGATTTTTTATAAATACGTAATGTTTCGTGCAAAAACCCTATATCTGAGTTTTGTGCGCCACAACTTAGTGTTTTCTCTCCAAACCCTAACTAAGCCTTCCAATCTCACTTCTTAACATTTCTTTTGAGTTTTAAAGGTAATTTGAGTTGACTCAAACCCCTCTCTACTGATTTGCAAGCCTAGATATGTGAAGAACAAGAAGCTCCACAAAGAAGAGAATCTGTAAAAGTGTTGTCCCAAACGACTTGTACTCAGGTAAATCACAAAATCCCACTTGAAATCTCGGTTTCTCAACATAGTCTGTCATTTTCTTAAGTGTATGCCTATTTTTCTTTGAAGCACGAGTGATTTGAGGGTTGCAAGAGCTCACATTGGTGAGAAACGAAGAGAAAATGCGAAGAGCCTTAAGGTATAAATATTTCTTTTAGTTTAATGTGTGTTTTAAGCTTAATGTGTGTGTATTTAATTGTTAAACACATGGTGAAACCACAAACGGAACAATACACACAAAGGCACTGCATTTTCTAGAAATCTCGTAGTTAATGCAGTAGGTGACCGCAGTAACACGCATAACCCCCTCTGGTTATTGTAGTAACTGACCGCAGTAACGTGTTGAAAAACCAGTATACGCACTGGTTACTGTGGTAACACAAGTCGCCGATTCCAACGGTAGCCCGTCTACACTCTGTTTTTTCTTTTGTTTTCTATTTCGGCCTTGTGTACACCATGGGGTACCTATGTAGGGATATGAATCTATGATTTGAACATGTTAGGAATGTTTTATACTCACAAAACATTGGTATCAAAATCTTATAGATTGAAAAATCTAAAGTACATTCGATGAGAAGCAAGGTACAAGGGAAAGAAAGACAAATATGGGTGGAATTTTCTTTACTCACTAATGTTATTTGGATTTTAAATATTAGAAATGATGATTGATTATTTTGAATGAGCATTAGGAGCATGCTAGGATTATTCTTGAGTGACTATTGATTGGAATGATTGACTTGATTGCTTAAATAACATGATGATTGTTTAAAATTGTTGCATTCACATGCTTAGATAACTTGAAATGATTCATGCTATAATTTAATCACTTGAATGTCAATATGATTGATTTACATGTAGCCAATGTATCACTTGCGATGAATGAATTGCCATGTGATTGTAAAACTAAAGCGATTAAAGTAAGATTTAAAAACTCCATGTACTGGGGCAATGATAGGCTGCATAGCATCACATGTTTAAAATTGTTGCATTCACATGCTTAGATACCCTTCTCTACCGCAATACACAGAAGAAGAACATGATATTACATACTAGATATTATCTAAATGCACACCAATTACTACTTATATTAAGGGGACATTGAAGCATGGTTAAAGGGTACTGAATTATGATGTCAAACTATTATAGGTTGAGGATTTGAATCATCAGAATGAGGATTAGAACAAGCGGAGCATAGCAAAATGTGGAAGTAATTACCTTGCTCCCTAGTATTATTTAAATTTTAATACTAAAAATGTCGTGTGTTTATATTTCTTGAGTGCCTAAAAGCATGCTAGGAAGTTGTTTATATGATTCGCGAATGACATGAATGCATGAATGTTAGCCTAATATGAGTTATATGTCCATGTTCGCTGTTACAAGCTTTACAACATGAGATGATTGTTGTTTTATTTATGTTAGTATGAGATGATTAGCATGATTATGTTATTGTATAATGATGTGTTATAGATTATAAATTGATAACTATGTTTATCATGAAATGTTTGTCGATATACAAGCAAAGATAAATTAAGAATTTAACCATGTACTATCGAAATGGTCCATGGGGGATTATTCTGGGTGTTTTCCCAATAAAGAATGATGGATTTGTCCCTAATTTCAGATGATAAAACTATGGTGTGACCCTAGTTCTTTAATGATGGAGCAATGGGTATGACCCTAGTTCCTGAGTTGAGAGATAGGTGTGCCCCTATCCCATTGGAATCTGACATATTGTGCATTTTCTTTGTCTTCTCTAACATGATGAGAATGAGAGAACACTAGGGTTAGACCATTCGGTCTACTTAACGATTGTCGATGACTTAATATTTAAAATGCCTAATGAATGATAAATGTTTGCATATTTGGTTTTTAATTTAAATAATGTTATTGATGTACTATGTATGATCTACTAGGCTCTTGAGCTCACCCCACGTTTTCCTTTCCGGAGATCACTGAAGAAGGTCCTTTGGCAACTGCTAATTTGAGGACGTAGACAATTGTGGATCTTACAGTTGAGGTTATTCTTTGATATTTAATTGTGTACTGAGATTAGATCGGGCACATAGCCCATTAGATAATTTTATTTGTTGAACTTTTTATTTTAGGTTAGAGTATGGCCACTTGAGCCATGTTTTGTATAGTTACCTGGAATTTTTACTTTGACCTTCAATATGTTTGGATATTTTAAATTGTTAATTTATTTATTAGATTTATTATTTTTTATTTTATGAGATTTGCTCTTTGTATGTCCAAGAGATTGATGAATTATTTCTATGAGATCTATTATGTCCAGAAGATATTTAATGGGAATTGAATGTGAGAAAAGTAACGTCCTAGTTCTCGACAGATGAAATTTGTGCCGACATTTAATGGCGTGTCTTTCCATGCGTGACAAACGTGACAGAAACGAAGGACTGAGAACTAGGGTGTCACATTTGGGATATTGATGCAAATTTTTCCTTCCTAAATCACATAGATTCATATATGAAAATAGTGGACAATAAGTTATATGTAAATTAACTATTTGTCCCCATAAATTCTTGAGTCACGTTAATAGATCAAAGAATGTTTAATGATCTAAATTAAGAATGATAAAATAAGTCAAAACAAAGTAAAGAGAGTGAGATGTGAAATTCTTTATGCAATTTAGACAATGCTTACATCTATGGGGTTAGCCTAGTGAAAGGATTCCAATATATGTAATTCATACAACTATTATAAGGGATTGACATAATGACTAGTACACCACACTTGGCAACTCAGAACTTTGTGAAGTGAGACAATTACCTAGTCTTTGAGGTTTTTAATAGACTTAACCCCCATTGACCCCAAAATCATGTTACGCCGAGTCTGAGACGAAAACTTTTAAGTCTACTCTTATGACCTTACTTTTTAAATACTAAGAAACACTCATATAATAAATATTCAAGCTAAAAATACAAGAAAACACTATGCAATAGATAACAAGTTCTTCTTGCCCTAAGTGATGTTTAAACCTTTGAAACTTTTATGTATTTATAAGCAACCGAGCACAAAATTTTCTATAAGAGTAGAATCCTCTAAGTCGATTATAGCACGTACTGTATAACGCAGTTATAAAACACTCAATTACAGAAATGGTCAAACGAACTTTTGTGCCCGTCATACAAGCTCAAATACTTCCAGAAGCCTCTCTTCTTTTCTAAATTGACGAGCTACATAACTATAAAAAAAACTATTGCACATAAAATATACATGTTATTCAAAATTTTTAAAGCTTGTCACAGATGATTGCATGATCTTTTAAAGAATATTCTGCACATGATCTTTGAGCATATAACTTCAAAAAGACTTTATTTTTTATTTGTGTTCTTAGATGAGCAAAGCCAAGGAAAGATAGAAATTTTTGCTTTTAATTAAAGCATCCAAAGAAGAAACATTTTAGAAGGTAATTTTTACTTTGATTTTTTGTAATTGCTTACTGATTCAACAAACTATTATTATGATTTTTTATTTCAAAAACTTTCGCATATTTTTTGTATTGCGCAATGTATGATTTTATTAATTTAGTATAGGGTGCAAATATTTTAAAAATATTTTTTTTATTATTGCCTTATAGAAGATCTTATTTTAATAAGAGCATCCCTTATGCGTCCGAATAATTAGCAATGCTAACTCATTGTCTGGATGCTAATTTATTAAAAAGTAAAAAATAAAAGTTAATATTGAGCATTTAATACAAATTAAGCGCTCAACATTAAACTTACTGAGGTGGTGCTCCATGCAGCACGCATTAAACAACATTGCTCTCCCCTTCACAATATTGGTAAAGTGGTAAGTCCTTGTGTGGCTGAAATCCTGTACATTCAACACTGCATGGAAAAATAATGTTGGTAAAGTGGTAAGTCCTTGTGTGCTGAAATCCTGTACATTCAACACTGCATGGAAAAATAATGTCAAATCAGCTTGTCACATCAAATAGAAAATGTGTATGATGTGGCTGCCCCCAACA
The DNA here is from genome assembly GCA_030144865.1 of Tinospora cordifolia. Lineage (NCBI taxonomy): Eukaryota > Viridiplantae > Streptophyta > Magnoliopsida > Ranunculales > Menispermaceae > Tinospora > Tinospora cordifolia. The sequence continues at coordinate 6,088 of JAJIYU010012729.1, forward strand.
GTCTCTTTATTAGAGGTGTTAAAAAATGCGAATGAATTTTGACATTTTGCATTAATTGAAGAAAACATAAGTCAATTAATTAGGAGGGCAGGGGTGCCCTTTATGATATGTTTGATACGATTTCTTATAATATTCTAATATTATTAATCCAATTTAGGATATTATATATTATATTATATGATATGATTGCTACGATTTCTTATTTCATTAATTTTTTATTATTTCATATTTATCTTACAAATTTTTAATACTATCCTATATATTTACAATTTATAATATATTTTATAATTAAAATTAAAGTTATTTTTAAATATAAGTATAAAAATAGAATGTTTAGAATATATATTTTATTTTTTACATATATATTTTTTATGTTATATAGCAATATGAGATGCACAAAAAATGAATAGACTGGTTAATAGGATAGTGCCTACAAAAAGTAGGTTGAACTTGTTTATTCAATCTGTATGGATGGTGCCTAAACCAGATATTTTCTTCTCCTTTATAAAAAAAATATATTATTAAAAATTACTTAATTAAATTTAAAATTAAACGTCTCTTCTCTACACAAATTTATATTCATTATTATTATTTATTTATTATAAATGTATATTCTTGATGAAATGTCAATTCAAACACAACCCTTTTTTGTATTGTATTGAATGTTTTTTTTTTTCATTTATTTTGCATTCGTTCGTATTACTCTTGAAGATTAATTAAAAGAAGGGTCATTACCAAATATTAGGTTGGGTAGGTAACAAAGTTGAGAAACATAAGGCTCTACTTTAAAATTGATATCCAGCTTAGCCCTTACTCATCATGCACAAGATTCTTAGTTGTTTTTAGTGATACACAAGTGAGATAGCCCTTAAAAATATTTATAGGTTGGATTGAGTGGTAAGAGCTAAAGGCTAATTCGACCAAACATTTCAAATTTATTTAGATTATATAACATTATATAAATTTTAATTATTAAATCACGGTTTAAAGTTGAAAGGAAAAATAATATTACTTTGTCATTAACATTTAAATTGAGAATTTTTTATATTTTTGTCCTGGGCATGCATGATTAAATCTATTATGTGAAGAACAATTCTTTGTCAAGTAATTTGTGATCTTTGCTTCAATGACAAGAACAGAGGATCAAATGAAAACAGAAAATATACTGTAGAAGAAAAGAAGAACAGAGTCTCTCGAGAAGAACAACAAACTAGATTTCATATTCAATAACTAAATTATAGTTACATCTCCTTTATATACACATTCTCAGCTTGTATAATTATGCCACTTGTCAACTATTAACAAATTTAAGTTAGTTGAATAGTTAGACAGTTTGTTCTCAACTATCTTCTTTACAACAACAGCTTCTATCTTTCTTCTAGCAATTTCAGTTGGCTTCACATCCCCTTCAAATTAAACCTGGGAGAGGCAACCATATTTAATTTGGAAGAGAGAAAATGAAACTGAGAGACAGCAAAAGGCTTGGTCATAATATTAACAACTTGAAACAGACTAAGAACATATCTTAATTCAAGAGCTCCAACTACAAGCTTCTCTCGAATAAAATGAGCATCAACTTCAATATATTTGGTGTGAGCATGGAAGACATGATTTGAAGCAAGGGACTTGGCACTAGTATTATCACACCAGAGAATTGGAGTGAGAGGAGCAGAAATATGAAGCTCATTGAGAAGTGAAAACGGCCAAAGAATATCGGAAGTGGCAAAAGACAAAGCCCTGTCTTTAGCCTCAACACTGGATTTACCTACAACTTTTTGCTTTTTAGAACCCCATGAAATGAGGTTTCCACCTAAAAAAACACAAGCACCACTCTTAGATCTTCTATCATCAATATCAAGAGCCCAATGTGCATCAAAGTAAGCTTCAATTTGCAGTTTAGAACTAGGCCGAAACCAAAGTCCGGATGCAGCAGTCCCTTTAAGATATCTGAGAACATGTTTACGAGCTTGCCAATGAAGTGTCGATGGAGCCTTTAGAAACTGACTAAGGCGATTAACAATGTAAGCTATATTACACCTAGAGTTAATAAGATATTGAAGTGCCCCAATAGCACTTCTGTAAAGAGTTGGATTAGCAAAAGTAGAACCATCTGTCAAACAAAGCTTCAAACTAGGATTGGTAGGTGAAGAAGCAGGTTTACAGTCAAACATATCGGTCTGAGCCAAAAGATCAAGAATATATTTGTGTTGAGTAAGATATAAACCACTTGAGTTGCAATGAACCTCAAAACCCAGAAAATAATCCACTTCATTAAGTGTTTTAAGGGCAAACTGTGAAGCAAGCCAGCAACTAAGATGCTAAACCTGAGCTGAATCTAAACCTGTAATCAGAATATCATCAACATATACTAAGAGAAACAAAATATCTTAACCAGTCTGCTTATAGAACAGTGAAACATCTGTCACAGCATTCTTGAAACCAAAACATAAGAGAGCCTCCTTAAGCTTATGAAACCATGCTCTTGGGGCCCGTTTGAAACCATAGAGAGCCTTATGGAGTTTACACACATGATTAGGAAAATCTGGATGCACAAAACCTTCAGGTTGAGTTATATAGACTTCTTCAAGTAGTTGACCATTCAAGAATGCATTATTTATATCAATTTGTTAAATAGGCTATCCCTTATTGACTGCAAGTGTAAAAATAACTCTTATGGTAGCATATTTGACAACAAGAGAATAAGTGTCTACAAAATCAAGTCCTAGAGTTTGATGGAAGCCTTTTGCAACCAACCATGCTTTGTACCTACTTAAAGTACCATATGAATTAGTTTTCACTCTAAAAACCCATTTACAACCAATTGGTTGTGTTGCAGCTGAAGCAAGAACAAGTGACCATGTATTGTTTTTGAATAATGCTGACATTTCCTCAACCATAACAATTTTCCATTTGAAATCCTATAAAGCAGTATTGACAGATCGAGGCCCGCAGGAAGCAACCAAAACATGGGGAGAAGTATGTATAAAAGCCTTTGGTTTGAAAATACTATTCTTGGCTCTTGTTTGCATAGGATGAGTTGAACAAAGTGATCTCACAATAGATGTAACAGGTGTATTAACAAAATCTAGTTCAGATTGTGTAGTATTGGGAGATGGTTCTGTTTGGTCTGAAGAAGGTATAAAAGTATGGACTGATGCTGGTGAGTGAGTAGGACAAGGTGAAAATTCTTGATTAGTAATGCTTAAGTTTGGCCTATTTTGAGGGATTGAATGAAGAATAGTGGAAGGAAAAGGAATTGATATAAGAGACTGAGTCATTGACACAAAATTAGAAAACAATGACTTGTAAAGGAACTCAAGCTCATTAAAGATAACACGTCTGGATATGAAGATTTTTCCAGAGGAGGATAAGCACTTATAGCCATGGTGTTTTGGACTATAACCCAAAAATATGCATTTAGAGGAATGAAAATTGAAGTTGTATTTGGAGTAGTTTGTTAGCAATGGAAAGCAGGGACAACCAAAAGACCTGAAGTAATTACAATCAAGTGATTTTTGGAACAATTTTTCATAAGGAGATATAAAGTCCAAAACAGTAGATGGAAGACTGTTTATGGTAGAAACTGAATTATGAAAAACTTCTTCCCAAAAACTTAATGGCATAAATGCATGAGCTAAGAAAGTGAGACCCATTTCAACAATGGATATGTGTTTTCTTTCCAGTACTCCATTTTGCTTATGAGTATATGGACAAGAATACTAATATTTGATTCCCAAGTTGATACAAGGTTTTTCAATAGGCTTATACTCAGATCTCATATCAGATTGGAATGTTTTAATCTTTCTACCGAACTGTAATTCAACTTGCTTTTGGAATAGAACAAAAATGGAAAATGCATCAGACTTTAGTTTAAGAGGATAGAACCAAGTAAATCTAGTATAGGAATCAACAAAAATGATGTAATAGCTAGATCCATGTCTTGATAGCATTGGTGCTGGACCCCATATATCTGAATAAATCAAATCAAGTGGTGTAGTTGCTTTGATTTCACATCTATGAAAAGGTGATTGATGTGATGTTCCCAATTTACAAGAGTCATAGAACTAACTAGATGATTTAAAATCTAGTTTGGTGTTCTTCTCCATTAATGGAAAACACTCTTCTCCGTTGAGAGACTCTGTTATTCTTTTCTTCTACAGTTTATTTTATATTTTCATTTGATCCTCTGTTCTTGTTTTTGAAGCAAAGATCACATGGTATCAGAGCCACTGAGGATCTAAACAAATACAATGTCGTCATCTGCCTCACTAAGTATCACTGCAAGTGTTTCTACTATGAAAATGTATGTAGCAACCATTGCTAAAGCTCTAAATTTCAACTTGCCAATCAAGTTGAATGATACAAACTATACATACTGGAAAGTGCAAACAAGATCTGCTATTCGAGCACTCGGACTCAACTATCTGATTTCTAAGCCACGAAAATCTTTAGAATCAGTTTCTGAAGGAGAAGAATCTGAAATCCTGGAAAGAGTTTATCAATTGTTGATGTGTTGGCTATTTTCAACAATTGGAGAAAGCGTCATAGGTCAAGTCATTGAATGTGAAACCTCATTTGATATATGGAATAGACTGGAAAAACTGTTTGTTCAATCCTCCATGGCGTGAACACTGTAGTTAACAACAACTAAACTCATTGAAGAAAGGCTCCTCTTGTATTTCTAGTTTTGTTTTGCAAATCAAAACAGTTGGAGCTGAATTAAAATCAATTGGCCAGACTGTTACAAAATCAGATATGATTCAGAGTGTCTTGAATGGCCTTGGTCATGAAGTTGATCCTATTGTAGTGTTAATCTCATCACAACAAAATTCAATTACACTTCAAGAAGCACAATATATGCTTAAGGTGCATGAAAGAAGATTGAGCAACTAAACACAGTAGTTCAAGTTGACATTTCAAATGCATCTGCTCATATTACCTCAAATTCATCCGATAAGAAAAGCTTTGGTCAAAAGAACTACTCACAGTAGCAACAAGGAACAGGTCGTGGTTATAATAACAAAGGAGGAAGAAACAGCTGAGGAGGTAGAAATGGAGGTGGAAGAGGCCAAAAGGTGTTTTGTCAAGTTTGTTTCAAGCAAGGACATATGGCATTGCAATGTTATCATCGCTTTGATACCAAGTGATCTTTGCTTCAACGACAAGATCAGAGGATCAAATGAAAACAAAAAATAAATTGTAGAAGAAAAGAAGAATATAGTCTCTCAATGGAGAAGAGTGTCTTCCATTAATGGAGATCGAAGAACACCAAACTAGATTTTCAGATTCAATAACTAAATTACATCTCCTTTATATACCCATTCTCATCATGTACAATTATGCCACTTGTCAACTACTAACAGAGTTATAACAATTTCAATAAGCTGAACAGTTAGACGGTTTGTTGTCAGCTGTCTTCTTCACAACAACAGCTTCAGTCTTTCTTTTAACAGTTTTAGTTGGCTACACATAATTAATAAGGAGAAATCCTTCAAATAACATAAAAATTAGATATTATAATAATTAATATTTTATTTGTGAATTATATCTAAGTGATGTTGAGCATTATTGATTTTCTTGTTAAATAGATGACTTCAAAAAAAATCTATATTTTTAGGTCTCAACAAAAAACAAAAAAAAACAAAATTCTAGGCTTATGATGCTTGAAAATTTTGGATACAAACAGGTAATCTTAATATCATATCATTCAATGTCTACAGAAAACATGTTAGGCTTCGACTGAGTTTGGTTCTCTGTTTTATTACTATGCGCAGTACCGTCCAACTCTTTGAACTTTGCCAATATCCCAAGTTCCTCAACTTGCTTTATAACAAGATCAAGCCTCACCACCATCTCAACCAGTAGAGAAGCAAAAGCCGCAAATGGAAGTGCTTCAGAGAATTCAAGACTAGTCATTGCAATCTTTGCTGACGAAAGTCTAAACACTCTTTGTTCACACTCCATTCCATTGTCTGCTACCCGGCTACTTCTTCGTTCAAGCAGCAGTGGCGAGCTCTCCTTGTTTCCATGCTTTAGAATGGTAGCTTGTTCAGTAATGGCAGCAGGAACATCTTGGCTGGAGCCTAGGAAGAGTCGGGGCTGTGATTTTATTATGTCATTTAGCTCTTGTAAGGCCTCGTCGAGATTATCAGATAGCGAGTTTGGTTGGAAGCATTGTCGGTTTCTAATGCTATCAGCAAGTTCCATCAACACCTTTGCAACTTCCTCGGCGACTCTCATGCATGGACTTTGGAACAGGGCACGAACAGATTTAGGTGTCTGAAACAAAGTGAAACACAGCATGCAAAATTAATTCTAGTTTAGTACTTAAGATCTTGGAATGACAAGTAGAAGAAGCATTACTGATAAGGATGGTAAGAAAGAATTTAAACACACATGACCAGTGATGTTCTTAGTTAGATCACCTGAATTTCAGATTGTAAACAGCCATGTAAAGCAATAGTTGTGTAACCAAAATGCCGTAGAACGTTTCCCAATTTCACGTATTGCTTCCATGGATACCTACGGCAGTGAATCAAATGCTTTGGCTCCCAACTAGCTTGCGTTGCCTGATGAGTTAACCAAATTATACAGTTACTAACTTTCATCATCAACATCATATATATATATATATATCCTCACTAGAACTAACAAGCCAAGCATGAGATTAACTTCAGAGAAGTGAAGAAAAGAGATAGCTCTTACAAGGGTCTCGTCATTGAACTTGGAATCAAGAACTGCCTTATAGCCCTCATAGATAGAATCTTCAGAGGAATTTCCCTCATTAATCTCTGAATCTCCGAAGTATTCCTTAACACAAGCTGTAAGTTCAACACATTACTTAATAAGACTACATTTATAATACAATGATGCAGATAACTAAGTATATATATATAAATAAGGTCATTGATTCTATCACCTTCAATTGATTTTGCCAGGCCTTCAAGCTTTGAGACGGCAGAATTGTGAAGATTATCTCCAGACCAATTGGGAAAAATCAATAGAGTCATCACCAGGCAGATGCCACAGCCAATGGCAATAGTGTAGGATCGTTCTTTTGCGATTTCCAAAACACTACTAACACGATAGCTAGACACCGTTATTAGATTAAATGTTATGAGAAAGATAATGACGCCATAATCGTAGTTCTTCTTGATACATGGAAAGAACCTCAAGTATGTTGCTGAAGTGCCTGCAGGAAAAAGCAAATCAAGGTTAAGAATACAAGTTTCAACAAATGAGAAGTGGGTATTTGTTAAAAAACCACTGGGACTAAAAACTATAGCTGTAAACAGAACTCAACATACATGCAAAGCGAATATAAAATAAGATTGATAAAGGTGAACAAGCAAATATGGTAGCAAGAAGGTTTTTAAAACGAACACTAGAATAGCAAATCTGGCTTGTGCTAATAAGTAGGACCAAGCTATGTACATAACTTAAAAAACGGCGGAAGAATACCAATTAGAAAGACGGAAGTGCCAATAAAAACTGCTCGTAAGCCTCGACCAGACTCATTTGCTATGTACTCCATTAAAAATGCAAGTGATCCAGCAAGTAATGTCCCAAGCGCTCTGTTTAGTCCTTTGCATAAAGTAGCACCTGTAGATCAAACAAACAATTTTAGCCCAAAACTAAAACTTTACCATACATGAAAAAGATAACAATGTTGATGCCCACAAGTTTTTGCATGCTAAACTTTGAAGAAATTAAGGCATGAAAATGAAGAATTAAACATCTTAGATGCAATTTCTTTCACAGCTTTTGACCTACCTACAGTGAACTCAAGAACTAGAGAAACAGTCATCACTGCCCAAAGAGCATTTTCTCCAATGCCTGCAAATAAAGGCTCTAAAAGATACAACAAGGAGACAATTGCCAGTGAACTCCCAACTTTGAGAGAATGGGCCACTATTCTTGGGTCTTCTTTACCAATCTTCCATACCATCCTCCATGCTTTTCCTAGCAAGCTTACCATCTTCTCCATGAAAACTTAGTTGCTCTCTTCTCGCAAAAGAGAAATTGTTGGGTTGTGAGCACACAGGTGCTTCTGTTTGGATCGGTAAATATAGATCCTAGATGAGCAAAAAAAAAAAAAAAAAAAAGAAATTAAATTAAAGTGTGTTCTGTGGAAGAATAGAAGAAGCATTTAAGAAGGTTCCAGGTAGCAAAGCAATTGCTTTATTCGTTCTGCAAAATGAGAACCGACCGAGGTGTATGTTTGTATCTGTTGGAGCAAGCGAGATTCCATTTGATATATTTTTCTT
>JAJIYU010012730.1:0-14376 GCA_030144865.1 Tinospora cordifolia
CTAAATGCATATTATACTAAATATAAGTAAATACACTACATTTTCTATTATATTAATGCACATTATACATAAAATACGTATAATATAATTAATCTGCTATGCAACTAACAAAAACATGAAAAACTGGGATTTTAGCAAGTTTCCTACATTAGAAACACCCCAAACTTGCCAAGTCATGCCCATTGGGACTCTATACAAACCCCTGCTTCGGCTCTCATTTTCTTCATCCCAACAGGAACAAGACAAGTTTCTTCTTGCTTTCTTTGCCTCATTCTTGACATTTGTTTCATTCTTTAGCTATTCTAAACAACAATTAGAGTAATAGAAAGGTGGAGGAACGAACTTCTGCGCAAATTCTGTGCTAGAAGTAGTTTTCAAGGCTCAATAGAGGACCTTAGATCAAAAGGATTACGCGATTGAAGTGGAAGTGATTTATGAATTTTATCTTATTATTTTGATTCAAGTATTATGTGCATGGTTGTTTGTCTAGCTTAAAAATATGCCATGTTTATACATGTCATGCCTAGAAATGCATGCTTAGGATTTTATGTTAATGATGCACGATTATGGTGATATGATCCATGTTATGACATGTTTTCCATGAATACATGCTATTGACTATTATATGGAATTTATTATGCCACTGTTTATCGTTAATGAAAGATTAAACAAAGATTTTAACTAATTACCGACACGATGACAAATTTTCATCGTAAGTGTTCCAAACGGGTATTTTGGGGATGTGAACTGAGGGTTTGAATTTAACCTCACTTCATCAATGATATGTTTGAAAGTCTGGATTTGACCCCATCCACTAAATATGAAATATTGAGGTGTAATCCTTTCGGTCTTAAAATCAACTAATAACAAACAATTGTTTGAATCACATAATCTTTTGAAGTAATTGTTATGCATGTTTTGATTTGAAATAATAAGTTAAATATTTGAAATAAGAAGTTAAATATTTATGAAATGTTTAAGTCTGACATGTTGGCCCTAATTTCTATTTTATGGTAAAGTTTAGTTTAATGTAACAAAGTCAAGGGTCCTTGTACTTCATGAATATTCAATTCAATTAATGATATTGATTTGTTTAATCAAATGATTTCACATGTGCTTTCTAAAATTTGTTTAAGTGTTTGTCTCATGGAATTGGAACAAAAAGAAATAGAAATAATGTGACATCGTCTGCTTCTTGGGTGGCCCACGAAAAGAGAAAGAGATGTCCAACGAGTAAGCACATGATGCAAAAATGCTGGGACAATCTAGGTGGTGGAGGCAGGGTTTACAAAGGTAGTATCAGAACTCAGTCAGTAGATGTACTGGGCAAGTATTATAAAGAGTTGACTCATTATGTAAAACCTTTACTTCGAGTTAACTTAGAATTCCCTACCTCCTATTTTAAAATTGAAAATCATTTTGGAAAGTCTGTTTTTCAAAAAACATATATATTTCCAAATGTTTTATTTAGATACAAAGATTTCAAGTTAAGCTGATAGTGGGTCAACCTTGTCCCGAGTAAAGCTAAACATTGAAAGGGAGATGAGTTATCTTGTTTTAGAAGGTCGGTTGCTATGAAGACTTCGGTCTCGTCGCCTAATTGGAGGTTGTCCCATCAGCTCATACAAGCAGTCAAAATTGAAGAGCACACTTATTTCTATGAGGAAATTAGGAGGTGGTATTTAAGGGCAAGGAACCTACTAAAGTACAAAGGGAGTACTAAAGGTAGTATTGAAAAATGGATAAAGGTTATAGGATTCAACCAGATATTGACACCCTAAGTCTATGAAAGAAACCTTAGGTAAAGACTTGGGTATTGCCAAGGGTGGCATAGTGGATCATAAACAAAAACTTTTATATCATAAGTTAGAGACTGATAAGGTGTAAAAACAGAACACATGACTGGTTAGGACACGAAATCGAGAGGATCTTATATCTCTGGTTTCTATGTGATATGGACGCATAGGAATTCAGGGGTATAGAGGAATCCTAGACTCGAAGAATAACGAGCCATGTTTGGTGATGATCGATAACTTTGGAAGAGCTTATTTCCATATGCTTGGCTGGCATGGGAGGGTTAAGCATAGTGGAGCTCGGGAGACCTTAGTTTTGAAGACATTTGCAAAATTGGTTTGGTGTAGTGAGATTTCTGGGTGGAAGCTTATGTTGATGGGCAAGGATGGTATGGGATGCTCGAACTCGAAGGCATCAGTGGAAGCTTGCAATCCTGCTATGCTAGTGTGAACTTGCATGACTAAATGATTGATTGAATCCATGCCTTGTTTAAATTCAAGAAAATATATATCACGTGCATTTTGATTTTGAGACCAAAAATCATATACCCCATAACATTAGAGGGCCTTGAAACCTTCAAACAGAACTTAGAAGAATAAACCGATAGGTCATTAAACAAATGAAGAACTTAGAGACATAAATCTAGAGTCACGATAGCACAAACAAAACAAAAACTTGAGAAAACAGATACTAAAATGACTTTTGATTTATAGATAATGGCTGGGTCTAAGAGATACGCTACCAAAGTTGCCGCATCTAACAAGACTGAACCACAAGGACAAGGGGCATAGACTAGTGCTATTAAGGTCCAGATTGGGTCTATGATGACTCATGAGATGTTGACAGAGGTCACCAGAAGGGTTATGGAGCAAATCATGAGGACACTACCTCAGATGATACCACAAGCAGTACCACAATCGTAAATATACGGACAGATTCCAACGCAGTAGCCGACACCCGTACCCAAGGTCCCAACTCGTTAAAGGCTGTAAGAAGACATCAAAGAGAAGGAACAAAGTGCCATGCTAATGGAACTACAGAAACTCTACCCATCGCATCTTGATGGCATGTCTAACAGCATAACAATTGACCACTTTACCAGGAGCTCAATGAACATCTGGATGTATTGGGGGCGATAGGTTCCCACAGAGTTACACTAGCTACCCATTAGTTTAAGGGACCACCTAGGAATTGGTGGCAAATGTTCAAGGCAGATCCAAACACTGATGTCAGGCAGATCAGCTGGGAGCATTTCAAGAAAGTGTTCTGCGAGAAATTCTTCCCAAAGGCTACTCTGAGGAAGATGCAATTTGAGTTTGTCAAATTTACTCGGAAAGATATCACTGTAGTGAAATATGAGACCAAGTTTACTGAATTGCCCAAGTTTTCCCCTAAACTAATTAGGGAAGAAAAGATGAATATAATAGATTTGTAGAGGGTCTCAAGATCGAGATTCAAAAAATGATAATAATGATGGGCCTAAAGACACAAAAGGATGTCGTGGAGAAGGTATTGTTATTGGAGTAAAAACTCAACTTCAAGCAGAAGTTGAAGAATGGAAACAAGAGACTAGGTAATAGTCAAGTTGACTAGAAGACATGGAATGGAAACAAGAAGCAGAACACCAATCAAAGTAATGGCAACAGAGTACCCCAAACTTAGAACCGAACTGATCCAACCAAACCAAAGAAGAGCGGTGACAATTCGCTAAGCAACAAGGGTTGTGTTATTATTGAAACTAGCCAGGGCACCTGATAAAATTCTATTTTGCCAAAACTCAAGCTCCTCAACAACAATAGCCACAGAACAATCAGGGAAGGAGACATAATGGTCGTCCTCAAACAATGCAACCAAACAACTAGGTACAGAACCAAGACCAAGGCTAGAACTAGGTTAGACTGTTTGTAGTGGCTGACATTCCCGTAGATCAAGTCCTTATAGTGGAAGGTACATTCCTGTTATTTAATGTTGTTTAAGATTGTTGTTTGATTTGAGTGCTATGAAATCTTTTGTTGCTGAAAAACTAGCAAATAGGTTACAACTAGTAACAAAAACATTGCTTATGACTTTGAATGTATCTACATCCATAGGGACCACAGTTACCTCAAAAAGAATGTGCAGTTGTGAAAAATAGGTTTGGAGATAAAATGATCTTAGTTGTAACACCCCAATTCTCAGTTCTTCATTTCTGTCACAAATAAACCAATTCAAATCATAACCTCCCAGTGAAGTCTGTGAATATCTAAACAACACCTAGTCGTACTGTAACTCGAAGTGTCTCAAAGGTCACCTGAAATGGAAATGTTGGGGTGAGCTCGAGAACCTAGTAGATCTTACACAGTACATTAATAACATTATTCAAATCAAACTCAGAACATGAAAAACACTTATCAAACATTAAGCGTTTCAAACATTTAATTATCAACATCGTTAATTAGATTGAAGGGTGTAACTCTAGTGTTCTCTCATCGTTATCATGTTAGAGAAAACGAGGAAAATACATTATATGCCAGATTCTTATGGGATAGGGGCACACCCATTACCTAATTTAGGAACTAGGGTCACGCTCATTGCTCCATCACCAAAAAAACTTGAGTTACACTCATAGTTCTATCATCAGAAACTAGGGGCAAACCCATGATTCCTTATAGCAAGAATACCCGCAGTGATCCCCCATAGATCGCTGCATCAGAACATGGTTCAACTCTTAATTTATCTTTATTTGAATATCCACAAACATCTCATAACGAGCACAATTATCATTTCATCATGCATAACGCATCATTGCACAATAATGTAATCATGTTAATCATCTCATAGAAATATATATAAAACAATAATCATATCATGTTATAAAACATTGTAAACACTGAACATGGACATGTAACTCATATTATTCTAGCATTCATGCATCCATGTCATTATAAAACCATATAACAACATCCTAGTATGCTTCTAAGCATTCAAGCAATATAAACGCACCACATGTTCAATGTTAAAATTCAAATAATACTAGGGAGTAAGGTAATCACTTCCACTTGTTTGCCATGCTCCACTTGTTCTAATCTTTGTTTCGATGATTTGAATCCTCAACCTATAATGGTTTGATATCATAATTCAGTACTCTTAGCCCATGATTCAATGTCTACTTAATTTAAGTAGTAATTGGTGTGCATCTAGGTAATATTCAGTGTGTAATATTATGTTCTTCTTTTGTGTGTTGTAGTGGAGAAGATTACTACCACAGTTACTCAGATCTGTGCATAACAACTCAAAGAATAGGGTCTGGGACGCATTACCACGATCACCAGAATCGGTGACACATGTTACCTCCGTAACTAGTGCGCATACTGCTTTTTCAACATGTTATCACGGTCAGTTACTAGGGTAACTAAAGGGGTTTGTGATCTGTGAGTGTGTTATCATGGTCTGTTATTGTGGTAACTACGAGATTTTTAGAAAACGCAATGTTTGTGCATGCATCATCCTATTCATGTTTTTCCTCATGTGTTTAACACTCTAATACACACACATTTAACTCAAAACACACATTGAACTAAATAAAATCTTTATACCTCAGCGTTCCACACTTTCCCCTTTCATTTCTTACCAAAACAAGGCTCTGAACACTCCCAACAATCTATGTTTCACAAGCAATGAGCCTATACTTAAGAAAATGCCCGACCATGATAGAAAATCATGATTCAAGCTAGAGTTTTGTAATTTACCATTGCACGAACAAATCCGAATCGTGTCTCAACCCAGATCCACCCTTGATGATGTTGTTCATCGTGAATCTAAGCATGAGAAACCAATAGAGAAGGATTTGAATAGATTAGGAATACTTTAGAATGCCTTTGGGTAGAAGAAGGGTCGGTCGATGGCGGCTAGGAAGGTTTCTGCGCGACTGTGCATGAGAATTAGTGTTTCTGCGCACAATTCACACATATTTATAATTTTTATGTATTACCGCAGTAATCATGTGATTGACACATCAATATTAGGGTTTTTGGCACATTATCATAGTAGGCTACCGCGATAACTTGAACACATAAATTTTTGATTTTGTATAGCATTACCACGGTAATGAGATGCATTTACTTCGATAATCACACGTTACTACAGTAACTAGAACGATGTCATTTTCCTCATTTTCTAGGTTTGTCCGGCATTATCACAGTAATCACTTTCATTACTACGGTAAACAATAAAGTTACCGTTTTTGCGTCTTCTCCACACCATTTCTTGTGCTTTTTGAATTTATATCATTTTTATATTCATTTTAAATTTTTTTGAACTTATTCTACATGGCTATTTGAGAGTCTTTATTATTTTTCTATTAACTTAATTTATTATTTCATTTTAACTGTTCACTAGTGACGTGGAGGTCTTATAGACATTCGGGGTATTACATTAGTCGACCTCTATATTTTTCCATTTTCTTGGTATGACGTAATCTTGGCGATGGACTGGTTAAATGAGTATAAAGCACAAATAGATTGTCTTAAGAGAAGAGTAACGATAACATTACCCTCGGGAGAAACCCATGGAAACAATAGTGATATGCAAAAATTACCTAGAAGCTCAATAATAGCCATTTTGAACTGCTTAAAACAAAAAGATGAACTCAAAAAACTCTTAGAGGAGGACCCTGAAGAACAAGGAAGAATCCAAAACTTAGAAGTCGTTTGAGAATATGAAGATATATTCCCAGATGACTTATTAGGACTACCACCTACAAGAGAAGTAGAATTCAAGATTAAAGTTCACCCTGAAAACAACCACATATCCATACCTCCTTATAGAATGGCACCAGTAAAAATGATCAAATTAAAGACCTAACTGGATGAGGTTGGAGAGAAATGATTCATTTGACTAAGTGAATCACCACGAAGAGCTCTAGTATTGTTTGTAAAGAAGAAAAATGGGTCCATAAGACTATGTATTAACTATCAAAAACTGAACCAGGGTGAATAACAAGTATCCCCTACCAAGAATAGATGACCTATTAAATCAATTGAGAAGAACCACTCATTTCCCTAAGATTGATATTAGGTCATGGTACCATCAATTAAGAATCTGAGAGTCAGACATACACAAGAAGACCTTTAAGACTCGATATGGACAACTTGAGTTCATCGTAATGCCATTTGGATTGACCAATGCACCAGCAGTATTCATGGATTGATGAACTGAGTGTTTAGGCAATACCTTAATCAATTTGTGGTGTTATTTATAGCTGACATCCAAATATACTTAAAGTCAAAAGTCAGACATTTAGAATAGTTAAGGATTGTGTTGGAGACCCTTAGAAGGAACCAGTTGTATGTCAAGTTTAGCAAGTGTGAATTCTAGATAAAGATAGTAAAGTTCCTTAGCCATGTAATATTGGCTAAAGACATTTCTATAGATCCTGATAAGGTGGAAGTTTTCATAAACTGCAAGCAAACCAAAACGGTTACAGAGATCAGAAATTTCTTAAGCCTATCTGGATACTACCAAAGATTCATCCAAGACTTCTCCAAGTTGGTCGAACCCATGACCATGCTAATTAGAAAGGGAATCAAGTTCAATTGGAATGAGAAGTGTGAACAATTATTCCAAGAATTAAAAAGGAGATTGACTTCGACCCCCATCTTAGTCACTCCTACTCATAGTATTGAATATGTTTTGTATATGGATGCTCAATAGAATAGATTGGGTGCAGTGCTGATGCAAGAAGAAAAGGTTGTTGCATATAAGACAACTTAAGATCCATGAACAAAATTACCCAACCCACGACTTAGAGTCAGCTACCATTTTATTTTCCCTAAAGATTTGAAGATATTACCTCTATGGTGAGAAGTTTGATATAATTTCAGATCATATGAGTTTGAAATACATCTACACTCAGAAGGAGTTAAACCTTAGGCAATGGAGATAGATGAAATTCTTTAAGGATTATGATTTCCAACTACATTACCATCTAGGGAAGGTTAATGTAGTGATTGATGCCTTGAGTAGAAAATTCAGTAAACAGGAAGAGAAAAAGGGTCAGATGTATCAGTTAGTTGAAGAATATAACCTAGGCGTGACTTCAAACAAGAAACAGGCTTATCTTTACACAATGACTTGCCAACTATATCTTCTACACTAAATTAGGGATGAACAAAGGCAAGATAAGTGGCTCACAAGTCTAATAGGAGCTAAACAAAGAAAACATATTGACTTTAGGTTAGATGCTGAAAACACCCTTAGGCTTGGAGATAGAATTTGCGTTCCTCATAATGTACAGAGTAAGCAAACCATACTAGACGAAGCCCATCAGACCAAGTACATGATACATCCAAGTGGTAACAAGATGTATCAAAACCTCAGAAAGACCTACTGGTGGGGAGGAATAAAAAGAGACATAGCCAAGTATGTTTCTAAATGACTAACCCGTCAACAAGTATAAGTTGAGCATAGGAAGCCCACCGAAATGTTACAACTACTCCCAATCCCTGAATGAAAGTGAGATAACATTGTCATGGATTTTATCAATGGATTACTTCAAAACCAAAAGGAGAAGATACTAGATTGTAACACCCCAGTTTTCATTCCTTTGTTTCTGTCATGTTTGTCATGCATAAAAGACGTGCCATTAAATGTTGGCACACAAATATCATCCACCGAGAACTAAGACGTTACTATTCTCACATTCAATTCTCATCAAGCATCATCTGGACATACCAAAGCTTATATAAATAAATAATCAAACTCCTGGACTCACCAAGGACTAACACATGGAAGCATGCAGCGATCATCAATAGTTAAATCATTAACTTCTACATTTGAAATTTAAATAGACATGGAACAAGTTTTCAACTAAAATATCTAGACATGGCCTATGAGGCCGAAATATAAACCACAAAGAAAATTAATAACTCAAAACCAGTCTAGAGGGCCATACACCCAATCTAAACTATTTACTCAACAAAAAAACTCTGATAACAACCTCAACAGTGAGGTCTACAGCTCCTATATTACTTTGTAGTACTATCAACACGAACCGCCTCAAAGGTCACCTGAAGTGAAGATGTGGGGTAAGCTCAAGAGCCTAGTGAATTATACACAATATATCAATAACATTATTTAAATCAAACACTGAACATGCAAACACTTATCATTCATTAGACTTTTCAAACACTTAGTTATCAATAATCGTTAATTGACCAAAGGGTCTAACTCTGATGTTCTCTCATCATCATCATGTCGAAAAAAAATGAGAAAAATGAACTATACGCTAGATTCCAATGGAATAGAAGCACACCCTTCACCCAACTTGGGAACTAGGGTCACACCCATTGCTCTATCACCAACGAACAAGGGTCACACCCATAGTTCTATCATCGGGAACTAGGGGCAAATCCATCGTTTCTTATCACAAAAACACCCACAGTGATCCCCCATTGACCACTACAACGATACGTGGTTCAACTCTAAATTTATCTTTGCTTGTGTATCAACAAATATTTCATTACAAGCATGATTATCAATTTATCATTTATAACGCATCATTATCCAAACAATGTAATCATTCTGATCATCTCATTGATTCATCAATAACACAATAATCATCTCATGTGATAAAGCATTGTAAACACTAAACATAAATATATAACTTATGTTATTCTAGCATTCATGCATTCATGTCATTCATAAATCATACAAACACATCCTAGCATGCTTCTAGACATTCAAGAAATGTAAACACACAACATGCTCAATATTGAAATTGAAGTAACACTAGGGAGCAAGGTAATCACTTCGACCTTTATATATCATTCCCTTGGGTCTTTGTTTCACACTGTATTAGCTTTGCCTTTCAATCTACGAGATTCAAGACCACATTACATTAGTTAGAAACATTCCCAAGGTCTCTTAAATCATAATTTAATGGCTCACTAACATTGATATCCGAAGGTGTACACATTCTACAATTTTTTTCTCTGATTACCGCGGTTAGCGGTTAGTTACCACGGTAACCAATGGGTTCGTGTGTTCAATGCTTTCGTGTGCATTGTCTTGGTTGTGTTTTTTCTATGTGTTTAATACTCAAATACATGCACATTAAGCTTAAAACACACATCAAACTAAAAGAAGTCGTTATACCTTAGGGCTTTTTACGTTTCCCCTTCGTTTTTCACCAAAACAAGCTTTTGCAACCCTTAAATCGCTTAAGCTTTAAAGAAAATGTGTTTACACTTAGGAAAATGATGTACAATGCTAAGAACTGAAGATTTCAAGTGGATTTCGTGATTTTACCTAAGTACAAGACATTTGGAACAACAACTCCATAGATCTTCTTCTTGGTGGAGCTTGTTCTTCACGGATTTAAGCTCACAAACCAATAGAGAGGGGTTTGAATGAATAGAAATCAATTTAGAATGGCAGAGAATGGAAGAAAATTCGATTATTGGTGGCTAGTATCAGTTCTTGGGAGTTGGTGTGTGATTGTAGGATTGCAATAACGATTCGGCGCACCGTTCATACCTGTATAATTCACGTATTACCACAGTAACTCGAAGGATTACCACGGTAACTCGAAGGATTACCGCGGTAACCAAAACCCTACTTTTCTACTTTTAGTCGAATTACTACGATAATCCCACGAATGGCCTAGTAACTTGAACGCTATAATTTTGATTTTTTTCTAGGTTTCAGTGGAATTACCGCGATAATCAATAGATGGTTACTATGTGGAATTTCATGCTTCGCTTTGGTTTGTCGATTATTTTGTACATTGATTAAACATCTCTTAAACCATGTTTTCATGAGTTTTTCAAGGTTTATTGTGCTTAAATTATTTTTATTTAAATTTACCAAAAGTCTATAAAATTTTTGGTGTATTATATAGATGGGTGATTCTGGATCATCTCACTAAGGTGGCACATTTCTTGCATATTAAATCCACAAACTAAGTTAGTAAGTTGGGGGAACTCTATGTAAAGGAGATAGTATAACTTCATAGCATACCTAAGACCATAGTGTCAGACAGAAACTCTTGATTCACATTACAGTTCTGACAGAGTCTGTAGGAGTTGGGCACCAAGCTCACCATGAATAACGCTTTCCATCCACAAAATGATGTCGGAGAGAGTCATCCAAACCCTTTAAGACATGTTGAGGTCTTGCGTCCTTGATTTCAAGGGTAACTAGAGCAAGTACCTACTCTTGGCGAAGTTTGTTTGCAACAACAATTATCAGAAAAGTATAGAAATGTTTCTATATGAAGCTCTCTATGGGAGGCATTGCAGATCACCAACCTATTGGGCTGAACTTAAGGATCCTATGTTTACAAGGCCCAATCTAGTGGAAGAGATGAACAATAAAGTAAAATAGATATAGAAAATAGTGGCCACAACATAAAGTAGGCAAAAGAGTTATGTTGATAAAGGAAGGAAACCCCTTGAGCTCCAGGTAAGTGATAGAGTGTTCTTAAGGATAAGCCTTCAGAAAGGGATCAAGAGGTTCGAATACAAAGAAAAATTATCATGCAGATTCATCGATCCCTTTGAAACACTTAAAAGAATCAGAAAATGTGCCTATGAGTTAGGCCAACCAAACAAAATGTTCTCAGTTCACAACATGTTCCATGTGTCAATGCTGAGGAAGTATGAACCCAATCTTTCTCACATAATCTCCTGAGAGGAGGTAGATTTCTAAGACAATGCCACATATGAGGAAGCGATAGTTAGGATCCTCGACCACAAGGTACAAAACTTGAGAACAAAGGACATTCCTTAGTCAAAGTTCTCTAGAAACATCACGAGGTAGAAGAGGCCAATTAGGAGCTGGAAAACGACATGAAGGCTAAGTACCCAGACTCTTCACCAAAAATATGTGACTGAATGACCCCCAAGTAAACTAGTGCAATTTCAAGGACAAAAATTCTTTAAGGAGAGTAGATTGTAATACCCCTAACATTTGTACAAAAAAATTCAATAAATAAAGTAAATTTAGAAAAAAAAATCGACTTTAAGAATTTTATAGAAATTTTGGCGCAAAAAAATGTATATTTTAACATAGGAAAAAGGTTGGCAAAATAAGAAAAAAAAATTATACTTTTGCGTTAGGCTTCCACGGTAGTGAATTTACTATCGTAGTAACACAATGTTTTTCTAAAATAAAATTAGTGTAATTCGACCCATTTCCTGAGGTAACGAAATGGGTTACTATGATAATGTGGCAAAAAATGCAAAAAATATAGAGAAATGCGCAAAAAACTACAGCTAAATGCCTCCAAAATCCTAATATCAACACTTACTTATATATGTGCGTGGAGAACACGAAAATTTGGGATTTTAGCAAGTTTCCTACATTAGAAACACCCCAAACTTGCTAATTCATGTCCATTGGGACTCTATATAAACCCATGCTTGGACTCTCATTCTCTTCATCTCAGCAAAAACTAGACAAGTTTCTTCTTGCTCTCATTGCTTCCCTCTTGGCATCTTTTTCATTCTTTAGTTGTTCTAAACAACAATTGCAGCAGTAGGAAGGTGGAGGAATGGAGTTTTGCACAAATTTTGTGCTAGAAGTGGTGTTGAAGGTTCAATAGAGGACCTTAGATCAAGAGGATCAAGGGATAGAGGCAGAAGTGATTTCTGAATTTTATCTTATTATTTTGATTCAAGGATTACGTGCATGGTTGTTGACTAGCTTAAAAATATGTCATGATTATACACGTCATGATTATACATGTTATGCCTAGAAATGCATGCTTTGGATTATATGTTAATGTTGCATGATTGTGATGATATGATCCATGTTATGACATGTTTTCCATGAATACATGTTATTTACTATTATCTTGAATTTATTATGCCACTATTTATCATTAATGAAAGATTAAACAAAGATTTTAACCACGTATCAACACGATGATGAATTTTCGTTGTGAGTGTTCCAAATGGGTATTTTGGGAGTGTGAACTGAGCATTCATATTTAACCCCACTTCATCAATGATATGTTTGAAGGTCCGAATTTGACATCATCTCCTAAGTATGGAATATTGAGGCATAATCTTTTCGGTCTTAACATCAACTAATAACAAGCAACTGTTTGAATCATATAATCTTTTGAAGTGTTTATTATGTATGTTCTATTTGACTTGAAATAATGAGTTAAATATTTAGAATTATCCAATAGGTGCATAAGCTCGCCCTTCCTTCTTTAACCTTTCGAAGAACTTCTGAACGGATGTTGCTTAGTTGGGGTTAAAATTCATTAAATGTTTAAGTTGGGCATGTTACCCCTAATTTATATTTTATGTTAAAGTTTATTTTAATGAAATAAAGTCTACGGGTCCTTGTACTTCATGAATATTCAATTCAATTAATAATATTGATTTGGTTTATCAAATGATTTTACATGTGCTTTATGAAATCTATTTAAGTGTTTGTCTCATAAAATTAGGATCAAAAGAAATAGAAATAGTGTGACATCGCTCGCCTTTTGGACGACCCTTGAAAAGAGAAAGAGGCGTTCAACGAGCAAGCATGTGACGTGAACGTATCAAAACAATCTAGGCTGTGGAGGTGAAGTGTTACAATTTATTAGCAAGATATAGTTATTCACCTATAAGAAGACATAAAAATAGAGTTAATGTAACATCTCGAAAATTAGTATGAAATTTAAAAATTTATTTAGAGAATTATACAGAATTGACGGATGAAAAATTTGGTAAGTCCTAGTTTAGTCAAATAAGGAATAAAATCAATTTAATGAATTTTTGGAAGAAAATATATGAATATAATATATATCATGGGATATTATAGCCAAAAATAAAAGGATATGTGCAATTTTTGATGAAAACAAGATTAGAAAGTCCATTTGGATTTAGATTTGGCAAAAATCCGAAAATAGAACATGAAATTAGGCTGAAAATCATATAAATATAACTAAAAAACGCATCCAACAACTGCAAACCGTCGATCTGAATCCAATATCACGATTCGAAGGCCGCAAGATGATCCACAGCAACGCCGGAGTGCACAGGGTAATGAAGATTGAACGGACGAAGATGATCAAGGATGATCGGACGACCGCGATCAAAGCTACGAAATCTCAATCACGAAATTGCACGGTGTAACTTCGCGTGCTCCAATCTCGACCCCCCGATCTAATCCATGTGCGTGTTTTGAGGACGATCTGAGCACTGAGATATTAGTTGGTTTATAAAATACAGGAAAATGCAAAAATCAACGAAAAATTTGTCGAAAATTATTGAAAAATCGAGATAAATACCAAAAATTAATTTTTAAATTCTAAAAAAATTTAAAAATACTTATTTTCCTCTTATAATTAGGAAATACAAAATTCTAGAGAATTTAGGTGTTTTACTCCAAGAAAACTCAAAATTTTATATTTTTTCCCCTTTGAACATTTATATAAACCCCTAGGCTCTCACTTCCCTTATTCCAAAAATAAGAGTTGAAATTTTCTCTTATTTTCTCTAAGCCCTCTTCTTGGCAACTCTTCTAACCTTTCTTTCCTCTCTCTTGTGTGTGAGAGGTTTTTCTCTTAGGTTGAAAAATTAATTTGGGTGATTTTCGTTG